>JAMKCH010064466.1:0-57114 GCA_023653785.1 Ophioderma brevispina
TCACTATAGATTGCATCCCCTTTGTTGGATTTTGGGCAAGCTAAAATCACACTGAGTTACAAATGTTCATCCCCAAGGACCACAGTTCAGTGGATTGTACTTGATACATTCATTGACATGAACTGACCTTTTTTTTTTGGTGATTGGATATCCTATCATACCCCCAAACCAGGGTGTAATTTCTAAATACACTGTTTAATGGTAGGTACTGAACTGTGCCAAGGGATTGAATTTTACTAGCTCATAGATATTAGGTCATTGGACACTTGACTTCAATATGTAACATATGGTTCCCTTAGTGTATCCTCAATTTGTAACCTTTGTACAACAGAACTGGCCCTTGTGAGTAAGCCCCACTAATGCTTTCAAAACGTTCACATGAGAGCTAGTCCAAACCGCAGTGGAATCTAATATAAATACCGGACATTGACTGGATGCCTAAAACCTGAGTGACAGTACAAACACGAACACTGATGGTTTTATTTGTACGTGGTAACGAAGTACTAACATTCCATATGATCGCGTGCACCTTGTCTCGCCATTTGTTTTAAAAGGTATAAAATAGCACAATTGAAACACTTTACTTTTTCCCCTTCTCTCTCGCAAGAATACTCGGTATTTATTGGCGGAGTATGAAAGAAATCGAGGCCTTCCCAAGTTTCCCCAAAATAGACCAAGCTAATATTGAAAACCAGTGAATGCCTGATGAATTCTAGTGTTATAGAAAGCGATAGATGGAGTGTGGTCAAAGCTGTAGACGCGATATTGACATCGAAATTGACCTTGATTTGTTTTTTCGACTTGTGGTATTTGGGGTCGCTATACTTTTTAGTTTTTTTAATTACATTTCCAAGGGCAACCTTTTCATGAAAATGTATATTTATTTAATTACGTTTCTCAAAAGTGCCCCCCAACCTTTTCATGAGAATTGAAGGTTCTCAATGGGAACTATACATCAAAACCAGGGGACCAAAACTCTTTTCTATATCGGCGTACATTGGATGTACACTTACGTCAATCCTTACAATGAACATACAAAATTACCGACATATGACGGCAAATTCGGTATATGATCGGAGGACGTTTACGAGTGGTGGGAAGTTGCCTTTGTCAAAGTTCAATCTCATTAAGAAACACTCCATTGCCGTGAACTCATTGGATAAAGTTTTTTCATATGCCACCATCTCCTGATCACTAATTTGTCGCGCAAGCAAATGCCGCCTGCTCAATGGTGGTTAGGGGCAGCTGCAAAACTTAACACCGTTTGGACAGGCGTCATGTCAGTTGAACCGGGTTTATCGTTAGGACAATAGTAGCCGCTTCGAACCGAACGAACTGGCAGAAACGACGACAACTGGTGGTTGTTTTGAAGCCGCCCCGTTAGAGCCCAGACGTCCTCTTTTCCTCGCGCGAGCGATTTACTGCGCGTGACCATGACACTTGATCTTGGGTCAAAAACCGGTACTGCACACGCCAATCGCTTGCTGCACCTGAATTGCCATGGCCTTCTAGGGTTATATATAGCAAAGTTCGTCGTTTTAGCTTGAAAGTACCATTTTATGCTTTGCTTTACCGCGCAATATTGGCACATTTTTTTACGACGCCCCCAATTTTCAAATTTGATATTTTTTGCAGCATTTACGTTGGTACTTGTCTAGGACTATACCTGCAAACGAGATGCTACAACATGCGTATTTATCACACAATAGCGATTTTGAATTAGAATTGAGATCCCAGATTGGACTTAACGGCAAGAGCTGGAAAGCTACGTTTATGTGTCCGTTCCAGATGAAATATGCCACCTCGAGAAAATAACCTCTAACTTGACATTTCCCACTTTAAACAACTAATGGATGAGCCGTGACACGTACATTGGCGCTATTTCCCGGCTAGTTCACATTGGAAGCGCTTTCAGCAGCCATTGAATTTATCGGGGGGGGGGGGGGGGAAAAAAAATCCCCGATAATACTTATTCTATACAAAATTCCTCGTTTGTGACACTAGACATTTTCGAGCTTAACCTTCACCGTATGTTTTCCACGCCAGTTACCAAGCAACCGTGTAAAAATCTCCAAATTTTTGAAAAATTGGGGCGCCCTTCAAAAAAATGTGCTAATATTGCTTTAATAAGCTCTGCCTGGTTACACAGTTCAATGTCTCGTTCTGATCGAACATTTTACCCATTGCTTGCTGGTTCACTGAAGTCCTAGTTTCTTCTATGTGAGTGTGCCTCTCCATCTTTTCCTCAATAGAACTTGCGGAAATAGCTTTACGTAAAATATTGAAAGCAAACAAAACACCTCATACTATAATGGGTCCAGGTATATCTTTGGGATAATATTCCAGGGAAAGCAGCTGGCAGAATACCCTCAAACCCCGAGAGCTTTTCATCCGCTCTTAACATATTTCCGGCACCTGACCGTCAAATTCAGCAGCGTATTGAATCTCTGGCATTCCTAGACATCAAACCTAAATACAATGGATTATTAACTTTATTAGGTAATATGTGATCAACATGATTACAATGATTCGCTCTACTATACATAATGCGTCGCCGAGGGATCTTTTGATATAACTAGATTCGGCGCTGTAACTTTAACATGCTGTTATGCCGCTTACCCACACTTAAAAAAATTTTCCCTCCATCAAGAATATGATTATTAGGTATATTTCTTTTGTCTTATGTAGTATAATCTCTCCCATTGTGAATTATGAAACACAGATGTTGATACGTTCAAGATCAAAGGTGGTGTAATATTTATCAATAGTTACTGAAGATATAGCTCAACATGTGGGTAATAAATATATAAATTTCAGTTATGTTAAAACATATCAACATCGAAACCTCACCTTTCATTACACTGAATTTAGTCCGTGCTCTACCACTGACCCATTAGCTAAGTTGGTAGAACATCGGACTAGTAAACCGCAGGTCCCAGTACAAATCATGGATGGTCAGCTGTCATTTATTTTGTGTGTGGTAGAAGTTTAAAATTTTTCATGTATGAATATGCGGTTTCGATGTTGATATTTACATTATTAATATATATCAACTTATATCAATAATGGCGCATTATAAGAAAATAGCATAACGACTGACCCTTATATTACTTTAAGCACATTCCCAAACCCCCCCAAACCCACCCCGCACATTCTCCTACCCCGATAGGAATGGAGGTGGTTAGGCAGATAGAATTAAAGGTATTACGCAGTCTCGGGGGGATTCGAACTCGAGCCCCGGCGCACAGTCCCATGAGCAGGATGGCTCACCAGCGAGATCGTGCCCATGTCGTTAGGAGCGATGACATCATGCCAAGGCTTTTGAGACATTTTCTCGCCTCAGCTCAGTGAGTTTTGTGAGTTTTGGTCATGATAGGGTTAAAGACTGGAAGTTCCGATTTTTTTGCCACCGAAGGCAAAGCCGACCACTCGCCTTTTTCTACGTCTTCTGGTCCCCACCCATCGCCCCCCCTTTAATTCAAAAATTCGAAATCCCTACTACCCTATTTGAACGGCGCACGTCCCACCCTCTTTCTGAAAACTATAGCACTAACGGTATGTGGCTCATGCAGCTAATATACCGCTAACCTCAGTGTAAGCTAGCTTACAATTCCGGATCAGCAGTGCAGTTTGTACACGCATGAATTTTTTTACCTTTTTCTGAAACACACTCCACTTTCTGCAAATTTAATGTTTGATAGCTTGTGACTCAAAAGGCGCGAGCGACTTTAAGCCTTGTAATCGTTTCTAAGCTTCGTAGGCCCACTCGTCGGTTCAACGCGTTCAACTCAGTTCAACTTTTTTTTCGCTGCCAGTAGTTTCTTGTCCAGCGCTGTAGTGGGTGCTGTCAAAGCCAATCCATTCTCGATTTCGCGTTTGCTATTAAATCGGCACACCCCTTCTTCAAATTATCACAGAGCAAATATCATGTGCCTACGATAGAATTGGCGATGAGGTGTAGGATCACCACAGCAAGCCATTGGAGACTGTAGACAGACAGGACAAACTCGGCAAAATTATCTTCGTGATTGGGGCTAGGGCTGTGTGATATTCCATAGGTCAGTACTGGGATGTAGTAGAAGACCAGCCTGTAGATCCCGTGACCAAACTCTGGAGACAAGATTTGAAGGCGTCTTGGGATTCCCTGATCAATATTGAAGGTTTTTGACTTGGGCTTGCCGCTTCAATGTTCCGGCATTTTGGGGAAGGGGAAAACAAAGTTAACACGGGGGTAAAAATTGAGAACTGTCGCAATTGAATTAATATGCATGTCAAATTACTCGCCTTATCATACGGAATCAAAAAATGTATAGTTTGTTATAGATCCGACTTCAAATGAGGACGCTATGGCCAAAAATGTCTAAAGGTCAATGCACTTTCAGTCAAGGTAAAATCGTTAATATAAACCGATTTTAAAGATGTAAGTGTCTAATTATATGTTTTTGTGCATGACAAATTCAATTTTGCAACTTTTAATAGTTCAAATGTTAGTCTTGACCTTAAAATGCAAAATGGCCTGAAATAGCCACCACTGATCTGCTATGTAATCACTAAACCTTAACCTTACACATTTAGAATTTTTGTTATCAAGTAGGTACTTGCTCATCCCGAAAACCGTTGAAGTCAGAGATCCAACGCCCATAAGGTTGTTTTTTTACTTTGTTGATGATGAATGTAGATTATGCACATTATTTTTGAAGTTGTACAAAAGTCCCGTGCAGTGGGCAGGAGGCCACTCACACCAGTTTGTACAAATAGGTCTTGCGATATCGTTTTGCATTTGTATGCTATACCAGTTTTTGTTGTGGCTGTTGTTGTATTAAATTGAGGTTTGCCCCCGACCCTAGCCTTTCATCAAGCGTTGTGCTTTATTTATATCTGCTACAATGCTGTTACACGAATGTGCGCTCCGCTCGGCCGAAGCCTTCGACACACGCGCCTTCCGGCGATCCTGAGGGGTCTTTCAAAAATACTACTCGACCCGGGCCTCCGACGTCTGATTCAGTAGGAGGGCTATGTGAAGTTACACTATGTCCCGCGGTGCTACAATGCCCGACACCTCCAACCCACGCCATACACAATACATGCTCCTAAACCATCTTGTGGAATATGTTAAAAGCCAATTTGAAACTTTATTCACACGGTCAATACTAGTTCGCAATTGCAACCCTAACTATACGAGCAAATCAGAGCATTCTTTAATCGAATACGTTTTCGTTATGACTTGCTCTATTTTAGATGCGAGTACGCCCAAATAAAAACGTGCATCAGGTAGAAGTTCTTTTACTAGTACAAATACTGTACATGGTTAGATATCCCGTTATATAAAGAGCTTTCCGAACAAAATGTAAGATCGCTACAATTAAATAATCCTGAAACTGAAATTTATATTTACATAGGACTTCTTACCTTGATATTTTATGCAATAGTGTGCACTTTCCTTGTCCGTGCAATATCTCATTTAAAATAGATTAATTCACCACACTCCTACTGAAGTGTCCGTACTTTCCTCATTTAAATGTACGATGAATGATTCAAAAGCCACTGTTGGGCCTTCATATCAACTTGTTTTTTGAACATCTCCATGTGGAACGTTTTCCCAAAGGATGACAGTCCGCAATAAAATTATCCAGGTTGGTTCAACCTTACATTTTGATATATACGCAACTCCCATCTGATTTCGCAGATATGTACAGATGCTATTTTTTGCCTATCGATAGTCACTGATGGTGGTGTTACTGCGGCAGGAAGCTGCCATGCCTTATAATAGATAATGAGCAGCATTCGCCTGAAGCCCTGTTTTATGCACGCTTTGCTTGTTATTCATTGAAAATAACGCGTAAAAAGGAACTATTACTGCAAAAACAAGTTAACAACTAAATGCCTAAGTTTATCCAAGACTTTCAAATAAAAATGGTGAATCTAGACGTCACGTCTACGTGCTTTTAGCATTTGAAACATAACACTGCATGTACAGCGGAAACAGAAAATAAATTAATGTACCCTAGCCAATGTAATTTGAGCAAATTTAAAACACTGGCTAAATTCCAAGAATTATACATGACATTGGTTTTTTTTTCGGATCTAATCTAGAACATGTCTGAGCTTTGGTGACATGACATAACATAAAACTTGACATGCTGAGTTTCACGCTCTGCTGTTTGGAATTTGTGTTTACCACTTCTTCCTTACCTCAGCCTCCTGTCATATAAATAACAACAAAAACGTGTTTTGATTTCAAGGAACTGAAAACTCGAAAGGTACCAGTCTTACCACTTCGCGCATTTAGCCTATGGGGGGGATTTTTGTCAATAGATTAAGTTTCCAAACATACCCAATTAAAAAATTAAAATGTTTTTCAAGATGAAGGTCAATCCGTCGATCAACAGAAAAAAAACATTTGATTAGACGAATGATAGCAATCAGTTTTATAGCCATACTTACAATACTCCCTTAATTTGGCACCGATGCATAATGTGATGATACAGAGTAGATGCGAAGGGTATAATGAATATCCGAGTTTTTTAATATGGTTTACGCTTAGGTGCTCGAAGATGCAATGAAAAACACCCTATTATATTTACGCTAGAGGGGGACCAGGATTTAAGGAAAGACTACAAAGAAGTTGTAGCGAAACATGAAAACTTCAGGAAGGAGAAGGGGAGCCATGAACTTTTTTTAATGGAGAATCTCATATCATCAGGAGGAATGCGAAATATTTTAAAGGTCCCAGAAATGAGAACGATAACCTCTCCAAATCTTTACGGGACATTCCATCCAATAAACAGGGCCAGGAAAAAAGACTACACTCCATTGACAATCATTAAATGAAAACATTGATTTTCAGTCAGTGTCATTAATAATTCACATCAGTCACTGGAATTGGCCTATTACTCTCTGCAAAATCAATATTTCACTAATAAGTCAGCACCAACCCAAAGATTGAATGCGTGTCGAGTCCCTCCTTGGAGACTGCACAAACCACATCAATTCTATTTGCATTTCCTGGGACCTTAAGGACAAAGGGGGAACGCGAAACTTTCGCCGAAACAAGTTCATATCCTCCATTCCCCCCCCTTCCTGACGTAAATAAGGACCGTTCCCTTAATTGGAAGATCGGTTCTCTCAAAGCTTAAAATTGCGACCTTTGGTTGAGGAATATCTGAATACATGATACTACACTCCATACAAACTAACAATTCCGCCTACTTTAATACATTCACAAAACAATATGAAATGCTAAAGGAGGATGCCCGATTTAGTATATGAATTTTCATCTGATAGATTGGCCTTCACCCCAAAACTCCACGCAAAGTTTCGCGCCGATATTTCAAGCCGATTTGATGTAAGAGCTAAAATGCGATTTTGAGCCCAATAGAGTACTGTGTAAAATTATATTGGTCGACCAAAAAGGGGCAAATTTCACCATACTTCCAAACCAAAACATCCTTATCCCTAAGAGTCACATCAGGTAATGAGAAAAATAGTAGCTTTCTTCTGTACCCAATTTTGGGCCACGTCCGGTAAAATCTGAACTTCTGGGGACGAGGCTATTAGCGATCGGCCTATGGATCTTTAACGATTGCAAGCAATTTTCCCTTCAAGTTTGAGTGAGTGAGTGAGTGAGTATGAAAATTAACTACAACTCAACACAATGTGTTATATCGTGTCATTAGTTTTATCATTATTACGTTTTAAAACATCAAACTTTAAAAACATACATCACAATAAATACGCAATCACAACCATTTTTTTTAAAAAGTTAAAAATATTTAATACAAAGCCGGCCTCCTTCAGAAATTTATAACCTGAAGAGGCCAATATCTTGAAATAAATGTTTTCAAATCTTTGGACACTATAAATATTTTCTACGAATAAGCCATACTCAACGCACTCAGAATACATGTTCACAGAAAGAGCACAATCACATGGAATACACCGAGGGACTGGCTCACCTCTAGCAAATGACTATGGGTCTATAATAATGAACCAATTTTACAATCGTGCTAATACATACTCGTCCCTTCGTCCAATGAAACCTGATTACCAACATCTCCAACAGTTGCTTGAAAAGCTGCATTTTATTATTAGGAATGAATCCCACAGCATTTTTGCCACCTATTTCTGATATAGCTATTAACTAAAGCCTTAAAATCTGTAAAGTGAATCTCAATGTTTGTATTTTCATATTACGAGCTTTTTCGCCATTACCTCCACCTTTTCATTGCCTTGCAATGACCATGTGACGCGGAATCCAGCTAAACAACGATTTTTCAATTGAGACAAATTGAGAGATACTTCCAACAACTCAGCAATTATAGGGATCACGACATTCTCTGCCTTTCAAAGCCATAAGACTAGATTGAATCGTAAATATAATATAGAATACTCTCATTGAATTTTCAGCTAATTCTAAGGCCACTTAAGTGCCTCCAAGTCAGCAGTGAAAATAGAAGCAATTTTATCAGGTAACCTAATCTTACGATGATCACGCGACTTAAAACATCTGCAGCAGCCTTTTCCAAAACCTTAGACCCATCTTTATAAATAGCTGCATGTTGATGATATTTATCCCTAAGATCATGCCAATTTACTTGAAAAACAGATCATCATGTTAGACCCTTCTTATATGACATAAAGTTAGGTCCATATCAAGTTCAACATTTGTTCTCAAGGAACTAATATGAAAATCAAATGAAGCAATGTTATCAGCATAAGGACATACCTGTGAACATCCGCTTTATTCGGATTCCAAAAGATGGAATAGCATTAGGTGTACTAGTATAGAAGTTGGGAAATTTAAGGCGAAAAGGTGCTCTCAGGTGTTGGGATATCAGCATTAGTTTTTAAGTTTATAGAGCAATATTGAAGAGCTAATTTTTCCCATCTTAGATTGCAATGGAGGTTCATTAGCTTCGACATATAGCGTGCATAGGAAGGTGCAAAACACCCAAGCATAGTCGAAAACCTTGATTCTGAATAGGTTCAGCTTTTTCAAATATAACTTACGAGCAGAACTATAAACAATGCAACCTTAATCCAATTTTGATCTCACAAGTGATCTATAAAGGCGAAGCAAAACTTAGCATACTGCAGCCCCAGTCATCTTAGAACTATTTTAAAGATTCAGACTTTTGACATCTTTCCGCAAATA
This sequence comes from Ophioderma brevispina, assembly GCA_023653785.1. NCBI lineage: Eukaryota > Metazoa > Echinodermata > Ophiuroidea > Amphilepidida > Ophiodermatidae > Ophioderma > Ophioderma brevispina. The sequence goes on from JAMKCH010064466.1 coordinate 9,155, forward strand.
TCAATATGACGTTGAAGTTCAATTTACTGTCAAATATTAAGCCAAGAATTTAGTCTGGTGAAACGGACGAATATGAGAACCATTCAATTTTAATTCTGGGTCAAGGTGAAGGCGTCCTTTTGTTGCAAAAATGCATACAAACAGTGTTATTTAGGGAAACGGAAACCATTTTCATCCGCCACTGTTGAATCTTATCCATGCAAATTTTGCATTTGTCTTTCCATAGAAACCCTATTTTGATGAAAGAATAGGAAAAGAGAAATCATCTACAAACAATGACCTCTCCATTCTGCATTGACCACGTTGGCAATACTATTAATTTTCCAAAGAAAGAGTACCAGAGAGAATACTACCCTGTGGAACACCATCTCTTGATTATGAATTTTCGGAAGACTGGTCCTCAAACAAACCCTAAAAACACGATCTGTCACAAAATTCTTAATAACCAAGCATTTTACCTCTATCCTAAATTATTGCAATCCTCAAAATACCATATTTCCAAGTAGTATCAGAGGCCTTCTCTCGATAAAGAATACGACTACAACAATGGATGCCTTAACAAAACCACACGATAAATATTCAAGACGAACAGTTGGTCAATAGTACTACGGCCCTGCGGAAACCACTTTGACACTTGGATATCAGTCCATTACTTTCCACGAACCAAACAAGACGAGCATTAATTCATCCTTTCCCTGGTCGTCCATCACAATGTAAGGGAGATTGACCGATATTTGGTTGCCTTGGCGCATCTTTCCGTCTTTCGGACAGGCATAAATTGTAGCTTCCCGCCATACATTTGGGAACACCCAGACTCCCCATATTTTGAAATATCAAGCCAATACAAGAAGGGATTCTTGTGGAAGCTGCTTAAGAAATTGATAAATGGATTTGTCTTGTCCCAGTAGCAGTATCATGACATTTACTCAGAGAGTCCAGTAAGCTCTAACATGCTAAATGAACTAGGTATACGCCTCTTCATCATTGGATGAAAAACTAATTCTGTTTTCCAGCAGTATTTTACATCTTGAAATGTCTGAGTATAATGGTTACTTAAGACTTGTGTTCAAATTCATCTGCCAATAAATTTGCATATCCTGCTCTGTACCTTTACTACCATCAGATTATCTAGATGAAAAGTGTTATTATTCAATTGTTTCCCACTTATTTTCCTAACCATATCCAAAGCTTTTTTAACAGAGTTCTAATAATTTAACTTGGATACATATTGGCTCCAAGACTCCGTTTACTTTTTTAATAATGCGACTAGCCTTAGCACTGGCTCTTTGATATTTTCTTTAAGTTTGTTCTTTGTTGGGTCGATTTTAAAAACATGTAATGCACTTTTTGCGACAATCATAGCGACTTTCTTCAGCATTCACCATGCTTGTGTCTTACTATAACTTTTGAAGACGACTTGGGAATTGAAGTATGGGCTATATCAACAAATTCAGTGAATGAAGAAAGAGGATCTTCAATTTTAACAACAGCTTGCGAGTTAATTAAAGCTAAACGCTATCATTAAACTCTGGCAAGTTGGCCTTATGAAGTTGCCATTTAGGAACTCGCTCTTCAGGCATTTGGGCTTATTAAGATCTATTAAGATTGGAAAATGATCACACCACACTGAGCATCATGACTCCCCACAAAGGTCCATAAAATAGTAGGGGAACAACTTGATAAATCAATAGCGATGGAGTACCAGTCGCGAATGATGAATAGTACTAGACTCCACATTCAAATAAGAATCTGATTTCTCCATACGGATTCTACAATGACACACAAACCGAATTGGTAATCCCCTTTGCAAAACCCCAAGTTCCCTATGGGCATTGAAGTCACTTACCAAAGAAGGAGAAGGAAAGTTGACCAATGAATCATCAATTTCATCTAAACCTAATTTATCTTTAGGATGAATGTAAACAGAACAAACAGTTATTGTGCGGTGAAGAGTAACTTTAAAAGCAACTGCTTCCAATTGGTATTAAGTTGTAGTGACAGAATGAGGGACTCAACCCTTAATCAGTATAGATGACCCTCCAATAGCTCTATATCCACTGGGGATACACTGTTGTGTTATAGGAGAACGGACCCTTTACAACAAACTTTATTAGAATCACCGTCTTTAAGACGAGTCTTGAAGACAAAGAATAGATGGGTTATGGTCAGTTTTATAAGGCATTTAAAAAAAAAAAAAAAACTTCTCATAACTTGGGGTCTAAGCCCTCTGCAATTCCATTGCAAAATTGCACATTGTTAGAATGTGTCACTTTTTAAAACAGACTTAGAGGACCTCTTCCTACCATCACTTATTGTTCAGGTTTTTTCAGGACAAAAATGTCCATGCCCTCCTCATCACCCGACAAAAGTGCATCAAACGTGTATAAAGTCGGAATATGATCCGTTTATCCTTGAATTCTTAATGATTTAGAAGGTTTAGTATTACCTAATTTCTTGACGAATCAGAATAGGTGGTTTTTAATGATTGGGATTAACCTTGTTTCTTTGGCTTGTGAGAACTACAGGTTGACTTTATCAGTTCCCTCCAGTATTTTTATTTTTGTAGTCTCTTTCTTTTCTCAGATCTACTTCGGAGTTTAGTAGATGCCTGAACAGTCTGATCACCTTTAGATGAACTGATTGTTCTTAACAGGAATCCTAGGAAGACTATGAGATCTTACTAGGCAAAGTCTCTTAGTTGCAATATTCGTATCACTTGTCCTTTTTCCTTCAATTTCTAAATACTTGTTGAGGATTGGAAAACATGAGCCAAACAAGATCTGTTTGGGAAAAAGATGTCTTAGAAGACAAATTGGATTTTTTGGCCCCGTTTCACAACATCAGCATAATCGTTTGATCCGGTAACTAGACCGAAGAGGATCTCTGGCCTTTTTATAAGTCATGTTACCTGTCACTTTGATGTTTTGGGATTCTTTTTCTTCTACCCATTTAGGACAGGAATCTATAATTTAGGCCGAGTGATTACCACGCAATTCACCCATTTTAGCAGGTTTCCTTACAATTTGGATCATTGTGGCCCTCTTTGCCACACTTTCACAAACTTCCTTGACCTTCTACAATCGTCTTAAAGTGGCCAAAACGTTGACATTTAAACATCTTGTAGGGCTAGGAATGTAATCCTCTACTTGCACCGAAGTACCACTTTAACTGACTTGGGTAAGTTAGCGCATTGAAGGTAAGTTACGTACCCGTACTGATTTTTTTACCTTCTCTTGTAATCATCATTCTATGATATGGTGGACATTGTTGAGATGCCAACCCACTTCAAAATTTCATCATCAAACAATGCTTAATAGCATGACATTTACTTACACCCTTGCTTAGAGTTAAGAGTTCTATTAGGAGTAACTCTAACTGGAAACTTGGGCAAGCATGGTATTCATTTTGAGGTATCCGACTGAATCTTCCCGGCAACCTCCACCAAAATATCCCCAGACCTGAGTTACCCCTCTTAGTATTTCTCACATTGCCAGCGATGCCTTCAATACCCCTACAGCAAAAGGGGCAAGCTTTTTGATAGGGTGGTTATCATCAATGCCTTCAATCACTAAAAAGTGAGGCCAATATTCATCAACTACAGGATCCGGATGACAAGCCTTTTACGTTTACAGGATTTTTGTCAGGTTGTTTGGTTGAGAATTCAATAATGAAAGTCTTGCGAGTCATCTCCAAGCTCCCCACCCACCACGGAGCCCAACCAGGGGACACAATACATGTAAAGTGGCAAATCATCACTCACTTATTCAAGGATACCCCAAGATATACTCAGGAAACTAAAAAAAAGAAAAAAAGGCGCCTCCTCATTTGACCTGTTAAGCAGCCTCCTGCTAAAGGCCCAGGACCCAATTACTTAACAAGGGTACATAAGTACCCAATATGTCTGCAATAAACACATTAGCATAATGATTCTTTAGAGGCAAGAGCACCTCCGGTTGGTTGAATCCAGACTCGACAACCTCTCGTCTAGGAGAATTTGAGGCCGAAGCAGTGTTTGATTCCACTGCACCGCAGCCATTCTTCACCTCAACTGCCATGATCCTCTCCTCCTCCGACACGAGTCGCAACTCACGCAAACAAGTTGTCTCTTTTAGTCGCCTTTCGACATGCGAACACATCGGCCAATTCTTAACCCCGACCCTCAGGGAATTTACACAATAAATATAAAACCATCCCAGACCAAAATTTTCTGTTAGGGGAGCAAGCTTAAACCCCCATGATTTAATAAAAACCATGGTTTTCTGTTAAAGCATCATAAACACAGAAATTAAAACGGTACAGGATGATCATAATCTAACAATTAAAAAACAAAAACACAAAAACAAAACAATTATCAATTTAACACAAATTAAAAAACCAGCTCAGATGATCTAAAACGTTTTCACTGGCAATATACAAAGTTCAATCAATATCATGTTGGAACAAGCAGGTCAGGTTCGAATTGACGAGATGTCCCATTTAGTCCCCCTCTTACACATGCAGGGAAACACAGCGGATCAATTCTCAACCCGCACCCGAGGGGGCCCCTTTTAGTCCCGCCTCTTCGACATGCATGAAACACATCGTCCAATTCTTAACCCGGGAACCCGAGGGGCACTTCAATTTGTTGATACATTTCAAAAGTTTTCTGAGTAACATTATTCGCTGTAATTCAATCAACACAATTGGTGTTCAAATCAAACACTGTCCACTGGTGTCAACCCAACAATCTTGCAAATACTAGGTTGAAACATAACGCAGCAAGCGCGCAGCATAGACCCCTTAGGCAAGAAACGTCTAGCTCCTGAAATACCATCCGCTAACCGTTGAAAACCTGATAATGCTAAAGAATCACAAAATAACCAGGCGATATTGAAAATATCTGTAAATGATGCTACCTGTGTTAAGGTTTTAACTCCGAGAGTTTTCGGCGACGCCGCCGGCGTAACACCTAAGCCGTACAGGTGAATGCAAATAGTAATCTATACCAAAGGAATTGCGGGTTCTGAAAAAATGTTCCTTGGATACACGCTGCGATCATTTCCGCACCGGGCAATGACTTCAGAACTATTGACGGACAGTTTTTCCCTTTCCCTTTTTAATCGCATTTTTTTGTAAATTATAGCTACACTAAAATAAATTGATAGACGACGAACGCGAGATTTCTAGTTTCAGAGTATTTAGATTGGAATGAATGCTACTAGCTAATCCTACTTGTCACCAAAACGGCTTACTATTTATCTGTGAAAGTGTGTTATCAACCATAGAGGTCCACGCATTCTGTCAAGATATCATATTCCACCATGCTTGGCACATACATCTCTATATCAGCTTTTACGAAAATTCAGATGTTGATTTGAAATTTATTATGGACCTTTTCTACAGACAACATTTTTTGCATACGGTCGAGCGCGTGAAATAAGGCAGGCTGTTCTGAAAGTGGGCAAACCATTTCTGACGTATTTTCCCCAACGCAAACGAATGAAAAAGCCGTGCAAATTTGAAATTGGATTGAAGCAAATTTGTCAGGCGGGAGAAGAATTTAGGTTCCGGGATGATTTTTACCATGGCAGTGCGTGGCGTTTTACTATTCCTCTTACTACAACAAATTCCTCATCTCGACTGCGATGCAACGAGATAAAACGCCCCTCCCAGAAAACCGCTGAGGCTGGTATTCTGAAACGGGAACTACTTTAGACCGGTTTAAACCAGTGTTAGTCCTACAAGAATGAACCCTTTTTTCCTTTCAATACTGTAAAGTTAATGTGACGGGTTAGAAAATTCCTCATGGATGGGCTGTTTCCAGCCCATCCTTGAGGAATTTTCTCACCCGTTATATCACACTTTTAGAGTAGGTGCGTAAGAAAAAAAAGGTCCCCTCTATGTAGGACTAACCCTGGTTTTAAACCCAAGTCTAAATTTAGTCTCCCTTCAGAATACCACCTGACATTCATCCCATGAACACCTGTAGTCCAGGCAAACTCATGACTACGTACAAACCTTTACAAGGTACAAGCGTTTTAGTCTACGCTACATCAATTACTTGTACCAATGAATGCCAGAAGTAAACTTATATTCGTGAAGCTCCTGCCACGGTATGTAATCAATGTCGATTTGGTGTGCCTATTCGATCAAAAAACACATCATGTCACAATGATTTGGATGGAGGTACAACACAGCACATAATCTACCAAGAGTATGAAGATGGGGTGTGGCAGAAAGGTCGTGAACACTGCACCGCTGTGTTGTAGCATAACTTCATTAGGACCACCGACCTTTCGGTTACCAAGGGCCAAATGCTGTCAAAAGGTCAGGGATTAAATATAGGGTGCTCCCATAAGATACTGATTTTGGCTGAATGTGATTGGAGTGACCAGACCCACTGTGTTTTTTGTAAGATGGAAACACCGACCCGACATGCACATCGAGATTGTATTCTCACAATCCTGTCTAGCAGGTAACCCATGGTAAAAACATCAAAGGGCAACTAGTCATTAATTTAGACTCTTATTATTTTTTTCCATCTCTAACTCTTAACAAAAATATAAAATGTTGCCTTAAGCAAGGCTTGAAACCAACAACCTACGGATAGACCGACTGTAGATGGTAGACACACAGCCATGCAATCGGAAGCCGGTGTAGTCCAACGGACTCATAGTCCACCCTACAAAAACGGTAAAGAATAGGGTTTCATTTCAGTTGACTCTTCACGCAAACATTAGTTTCACGCTGCTCGTTGTCCTTTTCTGGATCTAGATCTGGATCATACTCCATCAAAGAGGGTCATGCATTAACGCTCGAGTATGCAGGGAACCTGCTCGGCATTAGATCACTGATGAAATACTTTGATTGTACAAACCGGGAATAACCGATGATACAATGACCTTATTTCATTCACACCGCAATGGGCGAATCTTACATAGGCCGAAATACCATGTTATTACATAGATCCATCTCTGTTCAAAGTGGAAATTGGGGAATCCCATGTTCTTCAATCAAATATTACAAACTGGGTGTTTCCTTTTAGGATCGTTTAATAAGTTGCATACAAAACATGATATATGATCTTCATATAAATCACAAAGGAAAATGCAATACCGAATGACGCTCACACATCATGGATCATGAACAGTGTTCGTTTTGAGGTGAGTGAGTGAGTTAAAAATTGAACGAAAACCTCCACACAATTGCGTCATATCGTGTCATTAAGATAAAAAACATCTAACCTTTTAAACTAAAAAACTTTATGAAACATACACCATAGTAAAATTATCACAACATTTTTAAAAAGTTAACAATATTTAAACAGATCAGCCTCCTTCAGGAAATTTATCTACCTGAAGAGGTCTAATATCATGAAATACATGTTTTCAAATCTGGGACCTCTAATATTTTCTCGAATAAGCGCATAATCAACGCACTCAGGTAATACAATGTTTCACAGACAAGGAATACCCGAAGGACTGGCCTCACCTCTATAAGTATGACCAATGTTACAACTCAGGGGGGCGCTAATACAATTCGTCCCTTCGTCCAATCAAACCTGAACTGCCAGCAGCTCCAAGAGTTGGTGCAAGCATTGCATTTTATTATTAGGAGATGAATCCCACAGCATTTGCCACCTATTTCTGATGTAGTATTAACTGAAGCCTCAAAATCTGTAAAGGGGATATCAATGTTTGTTATATTCATATTAAGGGCTTTCGCCAATTACACCTTTTTTCATTGCCTGGAATACCAATGTGAATCGGAAATCCAAGCTAAAACAACGGATTTATTCAACTGAGATAAAGTGAAGATACTTCTAACAGATCAGCATGTAGGGATGACGAATTCAGGCATTTCAAAGCCATAATACTAGATAGTGAATCAGTAAATATAATGAAATGATCTCATGTGGAACACATGCTATTTCTAAGGCCAACTTAAGTGCTGAAAGTCAGCAGTGAAAAAATAGAAGCATTATCAGGTAACCTAATCTGCGTTGATCACGCCGATTAAATCAGCTGGCAGCAGCCCTTTCCAAAACTTGTACCAAGCTGTATAAATAGCTCGATGTTCAGTCTTTCGAGGCGAGTTTGAGTATTTTATGGAACTGCATACTGCACCAATTTGTAGCCAAATCTCTTCAGCCTTTCAGTTATAACAAACCACCTCAACCAAGCGGGGTCAAAAGTTTATTCTGTCACGTGGTTTACGATCGGGGATCGAGCAACTTCCTCCGCACTTTGACTCGGACGAAATAGGTCATTATTGAGCGTAAGACACCACAGGGTGCGGCGCAACGTCGGTAGTTTTTTCCCATCTCATAACTTGCCAAAAACCTTTCTGGCCGGCTGTGATAGATTAATTCACACAATTGCACTTTTTCCCAGATGCGTGAGAGTATATACATTGTGTCAAAACGCTGAAGCTAGGTCCTACGGACGACAATACTTGCACATGCTCACACTTCAATTAGTTTCAAACTTATTTTATTCCGCATGAGCATATCAGATAAGCATGGGGAAACTACATTCAAATGAGTACAAACAATCCTATCTTAGTCATTGGGGAAGCCATCTCAAAAACCATTATGTTAATAACTATAACCTAAAAGAAAATCCCCAAGGACCGAAAGGGGTTAGAACCCATCACGGAACCGGTGGATCCCATATGAGTTTATTACATTCGTAGGGGTGTACAGTCTCGTTGAGAATAGGATGGCGTTTTCTTGTTCAATTCTGTAAAATAAGATTATTTGGTTTTGAGCACGTTGAGACCGTACTTGTTTAACACACATACAAGACGTCCCCAAAAAACTATACAATCAAAGATCCATTTTTTTTGGCCAAGAACTTAAGTTTATCTCAACTGGACTTTTGCTGATGCCTTTTTATAAAGGTTCTCAGCTTTCATAAGATTTTTAGTTGGTGTCATTTTTGGGGGCCTGGTTCAGGAGTTAAGGCCAATTATCTGAGACCCTTGAAAAACCTGTTGGCCAGTTTCGGCTATCTCTGATACCAACACAGTTGCCATTGAAAAACAACTTCAAGACATTTTTTATTGAAAATTAAAACAAAAATAGGTATAAATGCTGCCTCGTTGGTGATAGCACATATTTTATAAATTTATACTGTCGCACGTGCCAAAATCATTAGCATTGGGAAATTCATCCAAGATCCTTGTTGTCTCGCTTTACTCCAGGTTTCAACAAATGTAGACCAACACACCTTTGTTTTTAAAGTAAACTGAGACCTTTGAACACCAACCACACCTTTTCCTTTATATTGTTCCTTGTTCAACACTGGTTTCTTCATGATTCCTCCTGGCATCCGACTAGGGAGTGGTGAATAGGGGAAGGTAATTGTCCTCTCCACATTAGAATGTTTCTGCCACATTTGTCCCCCAACAGAAGTCATTTTCAGACGGAGCGTAATCATCGATGATAACATAACATCGATAATAAAATTTTAATCCGTAACTTCGACAGGCGTCCCCACGGGTCTTATCATCACAACTTGAAAGTTAATCAACCATATAATATTGCCGAATCGTAGATAAGAATCGGAAGTATAGCGCGCTACTACCGGGTGACCCACTGCAAAGCTCCAAAAATACCCCGCAAGCAGAAATCATGCTAATGGTAGGTGTAAACAGGAACTTCGACCGTCTATTAACATTTTTTCAAATGGTGTACTCACACCATACCGAAAATGTATTTTCCGATAAAAGTAATTGCGTCTGTTTTTTGCTCTTATATTTAGGGTTGGCATTGCGAACAACACGGGCATGGCCCTTCGAAGCTGTTCGAAAGCAAGCTAAGCAGACATTTTCTCATATATAGCGGTGCTGCTGCACCAACAATCAAGAGGCGTTATTAACGCATCCCCTGTTTCTACAATACTTATCAGTTTGTGGTATGTAAAGTTTAAAAATCTGTTGAATACAAATTGGTGGTATGTCGCGCCGGAAACTATCGGTAAAATCGGCATTTTGGTGACTTCATGATTGCAATCATGTCTGTCCATTTAAATATCATAGTACACTAAGGTTCTCACAAAGTTTTTCAAACCACTCTAAATCGCGGCTTTTCTATCGCCTTCATTGCTATTGACGAGTCAAGAGATGGCTAAAAAAATCAATTAGTTACCGTATGTGATTTTTAACCAATTGGGAGCATCGTACGTAACTGCTATTGTCGGGTTTTTTTGCCCACGTGCATCGTCTCACTTCACAAAATGGCAGCCACATTAAATGGAGAGCCGATGAAAATTGGATGGGGAATTAAAATAAAATTTCAAACCTTCCTCAAATGGGAACGCTGTAGCTTGCTATAGACTCACGAAAACGGTTTCGGTCAATAATGTATGTAAGCCTATTTATGCTTCGTCAGATTATACGGCGTGCCACGATTATTATTATCAAACGGTAATTAAAAACTTTAAATTTTTAACTACCAAGTCTGATGTACTATACCACATGTATAGTCCGTCGCTATGATAAATAAAATGGTGACCGGGATCGCGACCCAAGTCACGCTAAACTTCGAGTGTTGTAAGGCGTCACACGGCCCGTAGTAACCTAGGACAGCTTGAGACGCTCACAGGGGATCTTAGTGCGCTAACCACGGATAACATAAGAAATCTTATGGTTTTAAACTTCGAGTACACTTAAAGTTTATAAACACGAGGCGTTCGCACGGGCACTACCTACAAGTTAAAAAAACTTCGAAACTTAATTTAAACTACGAGTGTAAAACTTTAAGTTTAGAGCTCTCGTCTGAACACGCCTAGAAGAACTTGTAATGTTCCATTAGTTTCAAGAGTCAAATTCCCCAAAATGTACATGAATTTCATGATATTGTCCCCCTGAGAGTGAAGCCACCCATTTCCACACAACATAAAAATTTGGTGCTTCATGTTTGAAAAAATAATATATTGATTAGTTTCAATGCAAGGATAGCATTCATCCTGATTGTACAATGTTTTTTTTGTTTGAAAAACGGTTATCTCACAATGTATGCTACATGCCTTATACTTTAGTTTCTTGAAACCGGTCAAGGGAAAGTGGCCCCCAGGGTATTTATCCTTCCGTGTTCAATTGCCCAACTAATCTCGCCGTTAGGGCGCCTCAATCAAATTGGATGGCAATAAAAGCGGATTCGTTAGGCACTAGTATAACGAAACTAAAGTCAAATATTCTCGCAAAATGCACAGTTTATATTTTTAATAATTTTTACTTTGATTGTATAGGTTTTATGGGGACAGTCGGTTACTATGTGAGTACATGGAGGTACATCGGCCTCCTTTCAAACCTTGATTCGTTCTTTAATCTCCCGTGCTCACGAAACGGTTACCAAAAATTTCGTAAATTACATTAGTTTAATTTCTCAAGATATATTTAAAACCCAGATCAATGCTGGCATTGCGTATCGTTTCAAAACCGCACAGCTCAAGTATTTGCTGAACACTTCAGCATGAATTAATGGAGAAAGGAACAAAAAAAAACCTTCATACCCACCTTCATGAGAAATAGTGCATGGAGATTGCGGTGGACTAGAGGTTGCAAGAGGACATGAGTAAATAACATTCTCGGTAGACTTGGTATGGAAGCGACAAATTGTTTAAATTCAATTTGCACTCAATTCTAGTGTTTATTGTGCTTTAAAACTTGGGCGAATCAGTGCTAAATTGCAGGCCGTATATAGTTCAAGCAGCATCCTATGAAAGCTCAGATTGCTAATCGATCAAGTGAAAAAAGCTGTTACACGCAAATTTAACAACTTCTCCAAAACTGGGTTCTTCGATTCAGTAGTCACTCCTGCTGCGTTAATTACAGTACTTGGGGACGGTGAGCAAAAGAACATTTGAGTTATGTGTTAATTTTGATAGACAAAAATCTCGTCTCCTTGTACATACGCAAAAGCATATTTAACAATTACAAACGAAGAAAGGTATTACACAATCCACATATAAAAAAATGGTGTTTTGTCCCACAGAGTTAGAGTCCAAAACAGCGAGTTTCAAGTTAACCACAGAATGTATGCACATAGATCCCCTTGTAGTTAAGGATGTTCCATCCTTCAGCTCCTTCACTGCAGTATCTGATTCCTGGACGTATAATTCCTACATTTATATTCCTTATCACGATAGCAGTATTGCAGGAAATTTCGCAGCTAGAATAGTTGATAGCGCGATTCATCATAACATTAATGTAATGTTTCCAATGCCCAACTTTCGGACAACATTATTTAGCGTGTATTCTAGTTCAACTGGTTTTTTGCAATTGGACCTAGGGGAGAATAAACACAACCGTCAATCATGATAGTTGAGCCACCTAGGTCTCTGTGAATTAGTCCTTCTTTCTTCAATTGAAACCTCGCCCAATTAATGGAGTACCAGTGTGTATGGTGTGCATTTGTCCCCAAAAAAAAAAAAAGTATAAAATGTTGTACGTAACTTAGTTTGCGTACATGTTGTCTTATTGGGCAACAAACACAGGGAACTCTAGCCTGTACGCTTAAGTAGGTCTGTCACACATCTTTAGGGTTACTGCTAACCCATGATGTAGTTGAAAATTAGGTGTGATAGGCCCTACAGGTTGCAAGCAGAGCTTCCCAATCTTCTCTGTTGCAAGTTGCAATGTTACATAGCAGAAGAATAGTACACGTAAGATAAGGGATAGAGACTCCAGTGAGAAAAATGGTGTTTATGTACACTCAGGAAAAAAATAGTTGTTACATTTACCTTATAAAATGTGATGAAACACGGTTGCCTAGGTGAGTTATTGAAGGAGTGGGGTGTTCAAAACAACATAATATTCCACAATTTTACTTTAATTGACGACGGTTTAAAAGAACCAACTTTATTTATGTTAGAAGTACATTATATTCCTGGTAATTATTTTTTCGTTGCTTTAAACTAGATCTTGTACTTGTTTTACTTTGAAACCTAATTTAAATCTATTTTTTTTATTTTTTTTATTTTTTTTATTTTTTTTAGGAAAATTTTTAAAATAGCTTAAAATGTACTTACTTGACCCAAACAAACGTTGAACTAAAAAAAAAAATCCAGAAGAAAGAATATACCGAACAAGATTAAGAAAACTCAATAAAAACGTCAAATCAGTTTGACTTAATGAAATAAAGGATGATTTAGAGATTGCAAAGGATGGCACCCTCAAACTTTTAACACCTCTTGATTTTTTGCATAATAGAGAATGCCTGTCCACATACTAATCATGTGGGAAATAGCAAAGGTTAAACGTATCAATCTTTTATAAATAGCTAGATTGAGAAAAGTTGTGATGTGTAAAAACTATTTGAACTGCTGTTTGAGTTAAGGTTTAAAATTGTTTGTTGTCGTAATTTAGTAGAAATGGTTTCAAGTTGTCTAGTTTACTTAATTGTATCAAGAAATACAACATAACAATTAAATTAACTTACTGATAATTTAATAACATTATTATAAATAAGTTGCATCAACAATTTATAAAATGAGTATTTTTTTTTTAATTATTTTTTGTTGCCCATTTACCAGCGCTTCATATTAATGTGACACGAAGAGAGTCATTTTTTTAACTAAAATGGGGTGGTAATTTTATTTTAGTGAAGCATATTTGACATCGTACTTTTAAGTGTGTACGTTGTAGTAGTTGTAGTAGTAAAACCAAAGTTTTAAAGCGGGTTTTGTCACGTCAGCGGGGAGTGGCGGATCATTCATATTCCCAGCAAACCGAACCAAGGTTCTTTTACATTTTTGTAATCTCAGCGAAAGATTGTCAACTTAATATTTTGTAATGTTGGTTTTATCAACTGTGTGGTTCTACGGTCTTTAATTAAATTGTTAATTGTACTATTCAAGTAATTCATATACTTGCCTTTGTGCTACCCTTTGCAATGACTTATGCAGTAAAAGATGAACCAACCTAGGTGAGTTAAATTCAGTAATATTTATTCAATTGTGCATCCTTCATACTCGTACTCAATACACTTGGGATCCCGTGTCAAGATCAGCAAATAGTATATTTAAATTAAATTAGGGACTAAGCTAATAACATTTTTCTAAGTGCACAAAACTTTATATGCAAGTTTCATTGTTTGGAATGTACCATAATAGTAAATAAGTATCGGGTTAATAAGCTGTCAAAAGTATGGCCAAATGTTTACCAATCAATTACATCCCACAACCTGCAGAGCTCATCTTGAGAAAATCGCCCATCCTCTGTGGTGGCATCTGCTATAACCCTAATATGATTGTTTTATGTTATGGGATGGATGAGTTTTATGTCTTGTAGCATTGTAATATTCACATGGAACATATACCACAACCTTTCACATTAAAAAAACATTCTATGCTTTGTCTATAATTCTGGTAAGATGTTATATCTTAACGTTCTTTTGTAAATAAGTCATAGTTGGTGTTATCGTGCACCCATTTCAACAGTTATATTTACCATCGTGGCCTATATTTGGCTTGATCGTTGCCAGGCACTATTTTATTAGAGACACCACACAACATATTCAAATGCTGGGAAGCTAAGTAACCAACATATTGACTAATTGCTAGGTCCATTTGCACACAACATGAGAGAGGTTCAAACCTGAGGCATTATTATATTGCTCAATGCTCTGTCATGAACGCATGTTGCAACCACGATATTACAACGTCGTTTTGCTCAGGGTCCAGTAGAGTACACGCAATACTAAACCCGAGCAATGTATGGTAGCAAAATTGTATGCAAACTGGGTTTACGTTTCGAATGCCAGCACAATGAAATAGTTCGGCCTATATTTCATCTTGATAAAAGTCAACAATATTACGGAGGGGAAAACGGTTAACGTCATTTGGACGAGGTGACACTTGACGTTGTCGGCTTACACCATTCCACAGTATACTTGCCTTATTGACCTATTTGAGACAAGTCACTTCGTTTCTGTTTATCAAAGATGTAAGCATGAAAATGCAGAGACCAGGTGCTTATACGACAGTTACTAGTATTAACTGCATCTTATTCCATTTCTTGGGGATAAAAGTCATTTGCCTCCGATTAAAAGAGTAAGAAGTGATATCGGTTGTTTAAAACTCTGATTCTGGTCTCCACAAGTACAATGCTATCAAATTTAATAAAACGGTTCGTAAATCCTTTCGTGCCTTGGAGGTCCTTCCAAACAAACCTGAATGATTCAGACTTCGGTAGTTCAACACTGAGCCTCCAAGTCTAGTTCCCTTATTTCCAAATCGTTCAAAATGAAATCGGTAACCCATTTTGTTGTTGAATATCGTGAGCTTGTTAATTTAAATGATGATGTTACCTTAGGAGCTTGCTCCACACGATCAGTAATTTGCAGAAGGACGTCTTCTGATGTGCTCATTGATAGCAAAATATTTGGGTATTTGTTTTACGGTCGACACGGGGTTTTTCAATACGTTCACAGGAATCAACCATCATCATTTAATTTCCTCCTTTGACGCAGTACGATATCCGCTTATTTCATAGCTTTTCATATTATACACACTCTCTTGGACATATTTAAGAGAAAGCTGTAGCACAAGTGTCCATTATTTTGAACTATCATCCCGTGGCCTGTTTCCGATTAGCACTGGCAAATCCAAAATGTCAAAGGCCTGACCCACTCGAGGTAAAATTTCGTACATGTTGTACAGAATTAAACATCGGCATTCAGCATACCGCTGTTACTAGCAATGCTTTCAACAGAAAGCTGCGTACATCTTGACAACTATAACACTAAATAAATGGTCCACTCCGGCAACCTAATTGGTCACTGAAAATGTTATAAACCCACACATATAACCAGGGACGAGACTTGACAAACCACAGACCCTTGCACATACACTTGTCTGAGTCCCAGACTGAGAACGTTATGAGTGGTCCAACTTGGCATGCTGCCGCTCGGGCTCATGCTTCACAATTCGCAAACATAAGTGTAACTCACGCTTCGCGCTCGTGGCCCCCCCCACGGAAAAGAAAACCGATTCTGACCAGTGCATAATATAAACAAGATGATTGACCTCTTGCTGCCTTAATTTTTAAGGCCATTATACATGGTACGATTTTCATTGGAATGTTTGCCATCGACTCTTCAAATTTATAGCCCATTTTCGATTTTTTTGACCGGTATATTGAACTGTCGACAGGTAATTATGGACCCAGAGACTTTGAATGGGGTCGAAAGGAAATAGGGCTTGTTCTATCTTTTCGTCTCAACTTCAATTGCTTTCCCAGGTACCACCCTGTGCCCACATCTACATTTCTGGCATCCCAAAATAAGACGTGACTGATCTTTTTTTTTTTGAAAACCGTTTTTTTTTTAATTTTTTATTGTTATTCCTTTCGTTTTTATTCATAATAATATTTCCCAAAAACAAAATCATCCAAAAATTGGCTGACCTCTATAAAGCAATGAATATTTGGGATGTTCCCACGGCCCACCAACTATCATAACAAATAAAAGAAGATTGGCTGACCTTGGACAAGTGGTACGCAATATGCTTTATCATCAATATTATAGTAATATAGTGTGGTCTTCCTGTATTTGTGTGTGTATAAGGATGTACAGTCATATTCTGTTGGTCAGTATCCTGTGCTTAACTTTCACTTGCAGAGTGACATGATTAACTATTTTTTTTTTGGCATATCCCTATAGGCTCTCTGTGGTCTACCCCGAGTTAACCCCTGGTGTCACTGGACATTTTGGAAATGAAATCTGAACAGAAGGTGAGTCGTGTATATTGCAAAATATTGCATTTTGATTTTATGCACCATACATCTGGACATGACAACTGGGTCGAATCAAAAAATTTGACCGTGTATGGGCTAAGGTGTTGGTCCAAAATTGGCCGCTTTGTTTGGCGACCGGGCAATGCAGGCCCGCTATATATAGATATATATATGACATACACGTAATAAAATGACTCTCACATAGAATCAGGAGAAAATAAGGGACTTTTTGTGGAATATTTTGTCAATCGTGAATAGCTTTTATTTACCAAGTGGACTTAAATGTCAATGACAGAGAGACAGTTTTTACATATGCAGGTCACTAAAATGGCTATTGACCATGGACACGAGCTATCAACGGAACCTAAGCAGATAAGAAGCAGTGGAAGCATGCATGGTGCTATTAAAGTGGAGGGAAGAGTTCCATATGTACCCCTTAAAATTCTAGATGAACAATTCTTTTATTTTAATGCCTTCACTAACAACAAACCTAACCCTAAGGCCTAAAAGAAAAAGAATTGTTAGGAGAATGTTAGAATTTGAAGGGGTACATAGGGGACCTCTTTCCAAATGAGTTATTTAAATATTGGTGCGTTAAATCGTTTTTATTCCTCTCGTAAGATAAATTCTAATAAGCTATAACAAATTCTAAAACAAAATTCTTAAGTGGAACTGGGTATGACGGCTGTAATGGCATGCGTTATTTCGTGATTATAACAGCTTAGAAAGCAACCCTCACTTGTCACACCGGTGACATTCACGATCGAACATATTTATATGTGCTTCGCAGTTGTGGTATACTGTTTCTTCCTTAGGCTAAGATTGTTAAAGTATCACCAAAACCCATTTACAGCCATGATCCGTTTTGCAACGGATTGTGATACATGATACACAAATACGGATTGTGTATCATGTATCACTTTAAGATAAGACAACGTGTGCACATAGGGTGTTCGATTGAAAGATGAACGGAAAGTGTTCTAGGTTACGCATTCGACGAAGTACGAAATTTTTGCACAGATCGATCGGGATAGAATACCTTTAATTACTGCCGGGCATGGCAAATTGAAAAGTTGCACATTACCTTGAAAATTGTAACGAATTGGCCAAAGTCCCGCAGAAGAATTTTGGCAATTCGAGCAGTCGTACACGTTAAAGCATGGAAGGATCTTCCTAATGGTGTTGGAGAACCGCTTTGTATGGATATTGCGCCGGTACCGGACGCAGCGATGGAGTTGAATTTTTAATATGTTTCACCGTCGGGCTGCTATAACCAGGCTATCCCGTGTTTTAACAGAATTAAGGGAAGTATTAATCAAGATTAGGCTTTATTGGACTTTGTTATAATGCAATCACACTTTCAGGTATTATCAGTATGATTTTAGTGGAATATTTAAGGCCCAAACAGAATGCCTAATGTCCGGACATTTGCTAGGGCAAAAAAGACAAAGAGGTGCCTTTTTCAACTATAAAATAAGTTGAAATACCAACTTTTGGCCATGTATTTTATACAACGGGGGAAAGGTGTTTAATTGTAGTAGGTACCCTCTTCTATATCACTTAAAACCTCCAAAAGTCTTTAGCATTTATATAGTCTACATTTATATAGTCTAAATTTTGTTTCTTTTTGGATATCATTAGAATTTCTATAGGAACGTTCCAAGTTTACCAAATATAGCACCTCTCATTTGTAAAGGTATTTTCTCATTAACCTCGAGGGAAGGGTGCAGAGGCTTTATTTTCTTTGTTCAATAAAATATTAAAGATATTTTTTGGTCGATTACGGTAATTTTAGCAGTCATTAGTGTAGAGAGTTTGTGTGTAACGTGGTCACTGGGGGGCATTTTTATTTAAAAGACTTATGATCCTTTAATGTCTAAGGCGGGACATCCCTAAGTTTGTACTCATTAAATGCAGAAGTTAAATATATAAATAAGTGTACAATGCACCATTAGATATTCCGGGTGTTTTTTTTTTACCATAGGAGTAAAAAACGGTAATGTATCAAAGCAAACTGAGGCTATCACTCCCTTTAGGGTCATATTCATTCTGAACTTTGCATATAATGGTATTTATCTTGATCTGATTGGCCATATTTGTACAATCTGTTTCTAAACAATGTTAGTCGTGGGTTTGGTGCTAAAGGGACATTTTGTGATCCACATCTCGTCCACTGGCACCTACTTACCTAAAAGAGTTGAAGAATTTTTTTATATCTGAACCGTTAGCCTTAGCAAAAGCGTGTACCTATTCTTAAATGCTTTTGGTAATTTTGTAATACGGACAAAGTACGGCACAATGGCCCATCGGCCAGTTGGAAAACAATTTGGCTTTAACGACAAAACCGCAAGATCAGAATCAACTAAAGTTTTTGTGAAAAGCTTCACAAAGATACCTAGGGAACCTTGAATAAAACAGAATGGTGCTGTACTCCTGAAATTGTACCTTAAAAATAATAGACTCACTATTCCAATTGTTTTTTTTTTCAAAGTAGCGTTGCTTATAGTGTTACTTATTTTATAACGAAAATAATGTTATTAGAGCCAATTTTGCTAAGAGTTTTTCCATTTTTATTTCAGAAATTTACAAACGAAATGTCAGCCCCCAAAACAGTTTTATTCATTTGAAAGCTGTTTTTTTCCATGGCTATGTATATTTTTAACCCTATCATTCACTGAAGCAAACAGATCGGGAAAGCTCCTCCTGGCACAATTCCGTTTTTGAATGGTATGTTAATTCTGCTTTTCAAACAAAATATAAAAAGGACGGGAGTTGGGCCATACTTTCCATGACCCCTGATTTGCTTCCTGGAAAAAACTTAAATTTTTCCCGTTCTGCCTGCATATGAACATCAGTATTGACTACTTTACAAATTGAAGGTGCTTGTTCGGATCGTCTTAAGGAGCATACATTTTGGTGCATTCTTCTGTGTAATATTACATTGACCCTATTCAGTCTCAAGACTTTCACGGTATATAGTATGCCTGACTTGATTAAATGCCTATAATCCCATATTTGAAGTCTTGACACTAGACTAATTCTGGGCAATTTTAACGGAGGAATCATCTCGGTTTAGCTATCGATGAAAGGCTGCTTTTTCTCAATGTCGTCCTGAAATTTTAGCAAATCAACCCATATCTTAAGTATGTTTGAAACAATATGTGTGGCGATGTTTGCACGTGCCAATTCTCATGATCACTAGAAAACATGAGACACAAACTCGGAAAAAGCACCTTTAAATGAAAGAAACAATCGCGGGTTGACAATCATAAGACGTAACTCATCACGAAAGACATAAATGAAAGAATTTCTTTAATTTTCTGCTGTAATACTGCTTTTGAGAAATGTGATGTTTCTAGTTTTCTACATAAGCACATCTATTAATACTCAAAATGTAACTCTCATAAAGCTCATGGTAATGTAAGCAAACATTATTTAACCTTTAGCAACAAAAACAAAACTATTTTAACTTATGAACAGCAGAATTTAAAGAAATTCCTTTTAATATTTCTTCAGTGGCTGATTTACGTCTTTCCTGATGCCAACCCTCAAAATAAGATTCAGACCAAGTATTCACACCTGACCACGACATTGTTTTCTTCTATAAATGTTTTAATCACGTATCTGAAAAAAAGTGTCTCTACTTGTCTTGAACCACCTAATACGATTTATAAGTGAAAACCCGTAAAATCTTAAACTGAGACATGCCTCCAGAAAGACGCATCTACTCCTTTAGAATCCAGGTTTATTGCATATTTGGATCTACCATGAACACTGAATAAGCTGAATACCTTGTCTTTAGGTAATCAAAAATATAGTATTGTCAGTCCCGGTAGAACAGAAAATCAAAGGTGCTTTTCTCTAGGAGGATTTCTGGTGTACGCAAGTCCAAACTTAGTTTTGGTTTCTATTATACTGCTTTGTCCAATAAACCTTTGGAACTTCTTGGTATATGTTCTACAACCATCATGTGCATATTTAAATAAAATATGTATCATCAAAAAATACCATTGTCCATATAAAATATACTCATTTTAGTTTAGGGCAACTCGCACATATTGTGATTACAGGTTAGAAGGGTTCAAAAGGATTATGTTGATGTCAAATAAAAAACAGATTATTAACAGCGTTCTTAGCTCAAAATATGCACATGGGGGTAAAATGGTAACTCCTTCAAGCAGTGGCATTAAAAAAATTAACCACTTTTGAAATTTTATTATGACACTGAAAATAGTACACGGGACCTCGAAATATTCACAGTCAATGAAGTGTTCCTACCAGCTAAAACTAATCAAATCACACAAATTTGGCTTTCACATGTTGAGTAATGGCGCTAGTATTGCCGCTGTCATCACTGAACTATACAATTATATGGACGGATTTCCCCTGAATTTTTGTATTCATAATTATTATTAATAAATTTTATGCATCTTATTGATAAAGGCCTTCTCAGGTAGGTGTGTGCCTTGTTTTACGAGCGGGATAATATGAAACAATTTTTATTAGCTCCGAATATTTGTCGAAACCTTTTTCCTCTGAGCGCTATTCTTTACACTGCTACAGGTTATTTGTATACTAAGTGCTTCTACCGTGATGCGCGTACGCCCAAATAAAAAAGTTCATCACGGTAGAAATTCCTTTTACTAGCACCGCCCTCTACGCGGTGTGGGAGGATTTAACTTTAATTTGGCACAATACTAAATTCTTTAACATTCATATGCAGTCACCGCGAAAACCTAATTTAGCATCAAAGTCCCCCCCCCCCCCCCCCCCCCCCCCCCCCCCCCCCCCCCCCCCCCCCCCCCCACCCCCCCCCCCCCCCCCCCCCCCCCCCCCCCCCCCCCCTCATTGTTGTCATATGTTTTGGCAATGCCAGGTCAAATTTCCAATAGACTACAGGAAAAGTCTGAAACTGTTCGGAGCATAGGCCCTACCCAGTTTAAAATTGTTTCTGATGTCAACATAAGTTTTTTTTTGTTGTTTGTTTTTTTATTCCAGTGATGGATCATATACAATACATCACCTGGTTACCCTGGACCGAGTCGGATCGGTCCCTAGCCGCTGTGTGATACCATTGACTAAGAGTAATAAACTTTACCTTTTGTTGGATCAACCTTGACCTCATCTCTTTTCTCCTGCTTCTTCTCTTCCGCCTCTATCATCGTTTTGTTGCAGAACTTTGTGTAGCACTTCGCATTGAATTTGGCAATTGCCGGTATCGGCCCGGGTATCGGTAAATTCATGGGTACAATTCATGTGGCTCGTGATCATTTACTGAGTTGTGCCAGTCCAACCAGAGTCGAGATATTAATGCCAAGTTTACAACCTCAGATTCCAGTGCAACCGTGCCCTCAAAACAATCTAAACTTCCATCTTTGATCCCTTTTAAAATGAGCCCATGAGTCGTACCTGACAGATTCAACGGTGTTTCTAGCAGTGAGAGTACACATGAAAACTCAAAGTTTTCAGTGCCCTCGCGAGGATCCTGGCAAGTCCGTCGCCATTTTCTTGCCAGCTGATTGCCGAGTATCCAGATCGATTTCATTACACCGTAATGTGATTGGCTGATGATCTGAAAATCGCTCATCTTCACCAATCGAACACCGAAGTGAACGGCTTCGCCACAGTATTATAGCATGTTTTAATCTTTTTCCTCGTAAATGTGCACTTCTGCAATTGAAAACATACCCAACAAATGTAATTATCATGTTTTTAAAAATTATGGTGGCAGAATTTTTACTTCCCAGATGTGCGATAGCCCCAAAATCACAATATCGGACATCCTGTGGTCTAGTTGCGTCCAAGCTTGGTTAAAGTTTTCGTGACTTCACATTAAATTCCTAGATTCTTTTTTATTAGTTTCGTTTGTATACATTTAATGTGTCTTATACTGAAGCCTAGGGAAATCACCGCAGATAGAAAATACATGTAGAGACACATTCAATAATTCAGGCCATCCCTGGTCATCATAAACAGATTAAAGTATTCGACGCAGCGCGGAAATGCGGAACCCAGGCGCATTTTTGTCTCCTTCTCTCATTCTGTACCTTTAGTTCAGGCGATGATACATCCATCTTTTATCATCGAATTGAAATACTAAAAACCATTCGAAGCAAAAGGGCGGACAGATCTTCAGGTAATATACTCGACCTGTCCGCTTACACTATTGAAAAGGAATCCTCAAGCGATGCACTAATCTCTCACGTGCTTTTAACGCGCCACTCTCTCTCCTTCATCATGTCAGATAAGTCATGCAATTGGGCTCTGGATCCTCAGGCTCTCTGATTGGCCGGCCAATGCCTATGGCTATTTCGGTTTAGTTTTTAACTCAAAATTGGATCAAGCACAGCCGGTACTCGTGGTGAGCGACATACAGTAATAGAAGCGCTTCGCATTGGCGATTCGCAATGACGTTCCCTCTTGCAATCTGTCTGTATGCCCGTGCTCCATTTCTCCTCATTACCGACCACCAGGTAACGGGTTCCAATGTGTTAAATTACGCAGGAGGCGGGTATTACATAAATTTTTAATCTGCAAACTCTCTAGTTTGTTCACTATTTTTCAATGGTAAGGAAGTCGTTTGATCAACATGGAATTACAGGCTGGCTCGAGATTTCTAAATATAATATTTTTTTTTTTTTTTTTCTGGTGTAATAAGTCACAATATGATAATGGTCTCGAACTAAAGATAGTCACCTAAAAGCTCAATTCCAAAGTTTGAGATGACTCAGCGTTTCGTTTTGATGCAGTAAACATTTATGTATATTAAACAGTGCCATAGGAACTGTGGTATAACACATTCCGGATCCGGCATTTATACAAAGTTTTGATTTTCTATATGAAGGACTTCGATTTGGCTAGCTATTTCTCACAATGGTTATATATGGACAAGCTTACATGTATGTATATGCAAAACATGATAATTTGAAAAATTGAGGGCGCCCTCCTCGGTAAATCTCTGAGTCGCCTTTAAGAAAATACGACATTTACTTTTTACATAGCAAACTTAGGCTATTATCTTCGGCTTAAGTCACCTGAAAATCGAATAATGAGATGAATCGTGACATGCGAGATTTCACGAGAAAAGAAATTAATGTACTAATTGACTTCATGCAAATTGGAAATATCGCATTTTACATTGACCGATGACCGGAGTCCTCAGAATACATTGCATGTGATCTGAGGCATCACCACACAGCTGTCGTTCTTGGAAATAAATCAATTACTCGATATTAAAGGTGCAACGAGAGATTTCACATATCAGTGTCCCTTAAAAATCGAAGGTACTGTTTGACCTGGTGTAAAGCTGTGAATCAAAAATATCCCCTCTGAAAAGGATTAAGCTGAGACATGTTTCTTTGGTACACTAAAATTGTGAGAATTTCTAATTTCGTATAGGGCAAATACGAAATCAGCTATGTTTTACACTGAAATATAAGCAAACAAAATCACCTGTTTTTCTCGCTTTTTAGACATTTCTGTAGCCAAACCCAATGTAAGAAATGTATTGGCGGGTCTAATCTATATTAATTCTATTATGAACAAATTTGTTGCCTCAAAATCTCTCGTTCACCTTTAAACTACATTACTCTATGAATATCGTTACTGGAGTTGTATCACCTTGTAGATTGTAACCCCTTGAGCACTACATCATAGTGGGCATTTCATAGAGCATTCTGATTGCTATTTCCTCATAATATTCATTTCAATAACCTATTGAATGCAGCTTCCAAATATTTAAGTCTATAGCCCTCTTGAGTCTTACAGCCATTTTTAACAGTTTGGTGATGGCTACAAAATCACATTAAGTTCCATTTGACCAATCGCCAGCCAATACTCATGGAGTTTAAAACAAGATAAATATTTTGACGCGAGAGTGTCTGACATCATATTGGCACAAAAAATAACACTTAAAATTCCGGCAAAGAATATGTTGTCACATTATGTGCTGCCTTTTGTAGAAAACAAGTTAGGGGGTGGGGGGGGGGGGGGTGGGGTGGGGGGGGGGTGGAGGGGGGGGGGGGGGTTTGAACAAACGGCAATATGACTGTAATCATATTAATACAAACAAAAAACTTTTTACCATGCCAAATTATAATTTTATTCAAGCAGCTGTTTTTTGCCAATAAGTCTCAAATCATCTTTCATCGTTAAATTTTCAAACATTGACGTGATTCTCATAATGCGTTTTTTTCCTTCCTTTATAATATGAATTCCGTTAGATTTATATGTATTAACATAGGAATTATCATATAAGGGGTGCTGGCTACGAACAATGCACCCAAATTTTTGGCACACGTTATATCCTTTAAGGTACTAAGCCAGCCAATCTCCCCTGGCCCTGATCAATGTCATTTTGTTCAGACATGTTTGTAAGGGGTCCAGTGGACCAAGATTTTTTTGCGCGCGCCATGTCATAGTAAACGCTAACCCCAGCATTTAATTGCCTATCAATATCGGGAATAAATTCTAATCGGCCTGGCGTTTTATGCTAATTAGCATAAGCATTTTTGGGAGGCGCTACCAAAATTAGTTTTTGCCCCCTTTTTACTTCTATTCAACTATGTAAATGTATTTATGTTCTCCTTGCAACGCCAAATTTTATACAACAAGTGATTTTTTCTTTTTGGCGTGAGAAACTTGTGGCGGGTTTTTTTGGACCGCCATCTCGAATCGTAAAACGATTTCATTTTTTTCCCGGTACGTGGTCGTACCCCAGTACCCCCCATCAATGACGGGGTTTTTCGTAACCACAATAAAATCCACCTCAAGTGTGTTTCAGAGGGGTCCATATGAGCCCCTCCCCCTTAACACCAACGGGATTTTTATAAGACCCTTGTACCTTAAGTTTAACAACCGCCCCACATTGATTGGGTGGGGAGAGAGAATAATTAAGATTAGGGTTGGCTTCAGATTTACATTGACACGTTCATAGTTTCAAGTGGCGCTCTCTAAACTTCTAACATTCAAAATCCCGCACGTGTGCCAACCAAATTTTTGCATGGATTGCAGGTATCATGAACTAGAGAGTCCTGTGATGCAGAGTCCCACAGTCTATCTGTCTATTGTGTTCTCCTTGGTGTGCTTGACGCATCATAGTTTCAGTATACACCAATAAGCTCGTCTCTACAGTCACGGTTTTATTCATATAAAAATGTTTAATACGTACAAGCTAAGAACTAAACGAGACTTCCCAGTTCCTTTACCCCAACCGACAATAATACAATGTAGCTGTACTAGGTGCCAATATTGCGTCGTTGACTCAATATTAAACCAGAAAGGGGTTGTGATAATTGTTGCAACATTGTTGCGGCAAGCACATCACAGAATACGACGTGATCGATCAAAGATTTACGATATATTCTTCATTCATCATGGCATCTGTATGGACCTGAACAAAATCTCAAGATGGGTCACGAAAAGACCGTATTTTGTTTATGTTACATGACGCGTCAATCGACGTCACAACCGGCCATTTTCACCTTAACGGTGCTTTTTTTCCCGTGATCTCATCAGCAGCTTTGTTTTTGTTTCTGACTCATCACTACTCCTAACAAAATGTTATCAAAATTTCCAGTTTCCGATGTTTTAAGGTGTCCGATGAAATCGGAAAAGAAATGGCAGCATGATTCGCTTTGTGTGTTCTGTCAGAGGGTGTGTCCAAACTTTTAGTTAGTAGTTAACTTTTGGTTAAAATGTTTCTAGCATTTTAGCTCTAGCGGAATGTCGAGTTCCACACTTGGTAGCTTATACATTGAGACAAGGGGTCTTGTGGGGTAACAGATTGATTTCATTTAAAAGTCCTTAGGGTCATTTTCATCTTGTAAATATGGTATGTTACACTTTAGTTAAAATATCTAGCATTTTTAGTGAGTGATGGATCAAGTTCAAGTAATTGGTTTGCTACTACATTGGGACAAGAGGTCTTATGTGGGGGGGGGGACAGAAGAAGAGAGGTCAAAGGTAAATTAATTACAGGGTAAATTTAATGTCCACTTATCTTGTATGTGGTTACACTTTGGTTGAAAGTGTCGTCCAAGCTTTTAGTGCAGTCAGTGATCAAGTTCAATACTTGTAAGCTTATACATTGAGACAAAAGGGTTTTATGTAGGATAACAGATGAGGTCAAAGGTAATTCAAGGGTCTCCTAAAATCATTATAATGGACTTCTCTACAAGTAGTCTTTGATTAAATAATCAGACGACCTATTTGAGACCGGGGTTCCTATTTTTTTTTAATTCATGCAAATGTTCGTATATTATGGTGTTCCATAGGCTATGTGTTGATACAAATGATATCATCAGTGTCTTTCAAATAGATCTATTCTGCACTCCGATTACGCACCGCGCCGCAACAATACCCAACCCATACCCAAGGGGTACCCTCCATACAATATGCAATTTTTTTGGAGGACAGATGAAGCTATGGATCACGCAATGCCCCCTTTAGAATAATGTTGTGTACGGTAAGTTATAAAAAATAATTATTTTTACACTCATGATGCCTGCCTGGAGAGCGTTATGTATCACCAGCCCCATTTGTTCCGTTTGATTTCCCGCCAATGGAAATAGAGTTATTCTTGCATTACGAGGTTTCCTAATATATTGTTAAGATGCATCAGTTTTCACATAACCAAACTTCCTTTCCGTGACTGCCGAGCAACCTGAATGCCCACCAATTCAGGGCCTGAACTTTTTGGACGGGGCGTTTATATTTAATTTCGGTACTTTGGTACTTCCAAACTGAATTTGGTCAAATAAATTGGGAATTTCATCGGGTTCTCGTAATCAGTTCTTTTAAAATTCCAATTCTCAACAAAAACTGTTTTCAATAAAATAGCTAAGAAAATTCCTTTAAAATTAATCCTCGAATGGGGTTAAAGTAATATAACCTACTGCAACAGACTCTTACTCATGCGCAATGTGCGCTTGCATACAACATGTTTTGGTCAGACATTAATATAAGTTTAATTTGACGGCATGTCTTGAGGTGCCAATAATATAGCAATTCCATTGTTTTTGCGATTGTGTACCCATCGTTCGGTTGTTTCCTCCTCCCGGTTTGTTAGTGTACCCATCATACTGCATAGAGCTAGTTTTTACGTATAATGAAGCAACTTCATTCATTCAAATGCAATGCCATATATTACCCACAACCGTAAAATCTCAACGTCCGTCATGGAGCAGCCGTTTTTATATGCGCTGGTTATTTTGATCACGTTCAACTCCTTATGACTTGATACTGCGTCCAATCCGAGGTTTCATTCATGCAAAAAATCAATTCTCTCTCTCCCATTCTGAAATGAACTAAAAAGTGTTAATTTTGTCATCTTATTAAATTTACATATGTCAAGACTGATTTAGAATGAATGTGTGTAACTTTCAGAGAAATTTGATGCAAATCACTTCAAATCTGAAAGAAAATGAAGGTTCATAGCGATCACGTGATACATTAGCCTTGCAAATGTTTTCAGAACTCATCACTGTAATTGTTTTACCATTGTTTTTACCTTGTGTGTTTTTCTATTTTCTACGCACCCCCGCGCAGAACAAAACCCTTCTTTTGAAGTCCTGAGTAAAAATTTGGGACCAACCTTTGTATGTTTATCAAAAACGCTCGCCCACGTCGTACAGATACGCAGTCAATTTCTAGTTAAAATTGTAAGGCACGCACATCACAACAGTTGCTAGTACCTAAACTATACATGAATTGCTCATAAAATCGGTAACATTCCTTGTGTAATATTACATAACTAGCTTAGTGTCAAGACTTCAGTGAGAGATTATGCCCCACGGGAAAAAGCTTTATAATCCCTTATTGAAGTATTGACACTAGAATATCTGTGTAATATTGCATAGGACATTGACCTGTAGGCTTCTGATTGCCATTCGATTATAGTAAGTTCACTATAAGATAAGATTGTTTCCCGGACTGTGAGGCCCGAGGACTATATCTCCTTCCATACAGGTATGCTCGTCATCATGTAATGCTCACAACCAGCCATTCATATTAGAGTTCATCAATGCCACATGCTATAAACTGACAATCAAATTCCTCCCCGCGTAAAATCAAGACCTTCAATGCGTACCTCCCTTTCAGTGCGTAGCCGGGGGGCACAGGGGGGCCGCGGCCCCCAATAATTGATTTCGGTCGGTTAGATGATCCCTTCGGTTCACTTGAAAATCAGGTCATGGCACTTGGCAGGCGGATTTCGGCAAAGTATAGGTTTAAGTTCAATGGACAGCGTGCGACAAGTATTTTCCAAAATCGTACAAAAATTAGCCCTTAGAAACATTTCAAGATATAAAACCCAAAATTTTTCAGGGGGCTTCGCCCCTGGACCCCAACGGGGCCCTAGGCGGTTGAATATGCGACAACTCTCTGCCCCCCCCCCCCCCCCAATATGAAATCCTCGCTGCGCCACTCGCTCCCTTCATCATATCACATTTTGCCTACCGGGCCAGCTAAAACGGGGATTTAAATTGTTGTGGGACAGGTGGGACTTCAATTTGTTCTACTCTTCTTGGGATATGGTATAATATTTAAACATTATGGTTATTCGTTATTTATATTGGTGTTCATCTGTGAAGCAGTTATTTCTTCATTTGAATATAATCATTGCAGAAGTCCATTTCTATTGGCTACCTTAGCAACGCGTTGCTTTCAAAAGTAACGCGTTGACGCAATACGTTATGACCTGCTAATTTGCCATAGCCGACACCCTACTATCTGCAGATCAATATAAGACGATCGGCTGACATTTTCAACGGTGAAGTTTGCGAGACACACTATATAATCCGCTTTTTTTTTTTTTTTTTTTTTGCGTAAAATCAATTGAGACCTTCAATGCGTACCTCCCTTTCATCAAATTTTGCTACCTGGCCAGCTAAAACGGGGATTTAAATTTGTTGTGGGACAGGTGGACTTCAATTGGTTCTACTCTTCATTGGGATATGGTATAATATTTAAACATTATGGTTATTCGTTATTTATATTGGACCTGCTAATTTGCCATAGCCGACACCCTACTATCTGCAGATCAATATAAGACGATCGGCTGACATTTTCAACGGTGAAGTTTGCGAGACACACTATATAATCCGCTAAAATTCTAACATTCCACTGCACACCTGCTTTATTTATTGTTAACATCGCCGCTCCCATTGACCCATTGATTATATTAACAAAACTTAGCGTTGTAATCCCCTTGGAAGACGAGTACATATGTAAGACAGGCGGGAACGTAATAAGGACGTCTCTGTATGGATGCACCACAAGGGCTATCACAGCTTACACCACTAAAATGTATTCCAAGTGTCCGACAACACAAAAGTTATTTCCAAAGAGCATTTATCGACATAAAAGGCATAGAGACAATTACTTTATACAATGGTCACTTAGTATTTGACCTAAGACGGGTTTGCTGGTTAGTTGTTGCTTTATTTTGAAGTCAATTTTGTCTTTTTTTAATTTGATTTTATATTTGTTTGTTTTTATTTTTCTTATCTTCGTTTAACATCGCCTCTGAGGAGAGAATGTTCTATCTCATTAAATCGAGATAATATAAGTTTGCATACCACGGGAATTCCTTAATTCGTCCCGAAGCGTTACCAGGAATACTGTGACTCCAATAACCCATTTCATTCGGATGCCGAGTGACTATAGAAGAAAATAGTCTCTTTGAACTCCGTTCTGTTTCTTCATTATCGAACTGGCGCTACTGTAATGGCGTATATTAACCAGTGTAGTGGCTATACCCAGCGGATTTTATTCTTTCATTTTAATTGGCAGATTATCTTGTCAAACGTGCCGCCATTACGGCTTGATCATCCCCGTAATATTCCTCGTAATGATGCGCGTTAATTCCCCAAACCCGGTAATTTTATGTCCCCGCTGAATGCTACCTAAATGCACTGATCTGCGCTTGTGTTGCTAAATTACCTACCTTGCATTTGGTTTAAAAATAGTTGTAAGTCTTCAGAATACAGACAAAATACGTAGGTTTCTTTATTTTCGCGGTTGCTTGGTAAATTTAAGCGATTTCCATTAACCAAATCCAATCTTACGGGTTTTGCTTTTACCTTTTCGAGTGTACAATTGTTATCTCTAAGCCATTAGTGTAAAGTTTGATATTTACAAATAATATTCACACAAGAATGCAGGTTTGCCAGATGTTTGACTAACATTCTTTTATTTCAAACAATGCAATGAAAGATAATGAACAATGACACTTCTCCA
Organism: Ophioderma brevispina; assembly: GCA_023653785.1. NCBI lineage: Eukaryota > Metazoa > Echinodermata > Ophiuroidea > Amphilepidida > Ophiodermatidae > Ophioderma > Ophioderma brevispina. The sequence goes on from JAMKCH010064466.1 coordinate 40,112, forward strand.
TACAGTATGTATCAAATGGCAATGTTGAAAACTCAAACAATGGCGTAGTACTCAATGTTCAAATATGACAGATACTATGTATCACACCATAACCCGTATACCGGGAGTGGAAAGAATTTAGTATTCTGCCACAGGCTACGAATTCGGCAACGTTAACAGAATAAACCGCATGTTAAGGTGCCGAATTTTAAGTGGTGGCAGAATACTAAATTCATCCCCCGAGGGTTTCCGTAACCTGACCCATCTGACACACTTTTTTTCTGACACACTTATGAATTCGGAAACCCTTCACGGAATAAAGCACATGTTTATTCCGCTAAGGTTTCCGAATTCATAAGTGTATCAGCAAAAAGTGACCCAGAGGGGTCAGGTTACGGAAACTCTCCCGTTGACCCCCGTTTACAAAAGAATTATTGTCTAGAAATATGCAATAACTTCTCACTACTTTCACCATATAACCTTATTTTTGGATAAGCTATTAGATTAGCCTGCTATCATGACGATATCAACAAAACAAACACAAATCACTTTTTTGTTATTCAAACCCCCGTCAATTCCCTCAAGAATTAGTAAGTTGTAAGAACTTGGACTATATTTGGCCATGTTCGCATAGGCCTGAGTAGCTGTATGTCATGGCGAAATTGGAGGCATTAGACCAAACTTGACTATAAGCTGACTCACGACACTGAAGTGGCAAACCCGACGATATGATTGCTGTTTTGTAACAACTCAAATCAGGCCTAGTTATTGAAATATTATTTTCCGGCTCGGATTTCTTTATCAACGTGTCTTCCATTAGAATTGTTTTGCACTCTAACGTGCTTGCAGATCCCATAGTTGATAAAATTTTTCACACACATTGGCAAGATTCATATCTCCATTAGATCTTGTTGGCTGAGTTTTTGAATTTTGTCATTTGTTTGCTTGTTTGTGGTTGTTTGTGTATGTGTGTTTTGTTTGTTGTTTATTTTTCATATTGTATTAAGAATCCGCACCTTATAAATCCATCCTGGACGCGGAGACTGGGGGGCCTAATCATGGTTTACGAATTTATATTCGTCAAGCTCTGAACAACCTTTTTCACAACAAAGCTTTCGCAACTGTCAGAAATATTATGTAATTTTAATTAAAATATGCTTAAAAATAAATAAAACAAGCAACAACATACAAATACCTATCATTGTTTTCCGTTAAATTAAACCATCGAATGACATTATTCGGCTTTTTTTTTTTCATTTTTTCATATCTTGTCTCAGAATGTGGTTGATACATGCACGGAACAGCCATTGCTGCAATACAATTCCTGTATAAAGAACAACGCTACTTCAATAAGGAATATCAACAACCTCGTCCCTAACAACGGCGTAACTTGACCCCAATTGATCTACATATGCGCCACTGTGACGTGGACGAGCAATTTCGCTTGAGCCAGTGCCCCCTGTCGAGTTTCAATCGTAACCGATCTGTTCTAACCCAATTTTATATGACAAATCATAATAATACACAATATTTTGGTACGCGCCTTTGCGCATTGGATAACAAAATGAATTCAGTAGATTTCTTTCTTGTGCTTATGGCTGTGCAATGATGTATTCTTTAATTGTTGCACTACTACCTGATTGGATCCCTAACAGGATGCCCTTTGCAGCTGTGTAACAAAGGCTGTATATTTATAAGAAATTACATTTTAATGATACATTAATAGGGATCGTTATCGTTCACCACGTCTAAGATATAATGCGAGGTTAAACTCGTAATCGTCGTTACCTTCTTATTGCTTTTTATTCGTCTTCTTATTTTCATATTTTTTTGAAAGGGATTAAGAATAAGTTAAAATTTTACATGAATCCGGAGGTGCTGCAGAAACACTAAAACAACCTATTCCGACATTAAAAAAATTAATAATAACACGAATTTTTTATTTATTTATTTGATTAGTTTTTACTTAGTTTATTTTTCTATTTATTTAATTAACTTATTATTATTATTATTTTTAGTATTTTTAAACAGACTCATATGGTTTCAAACAAAATACAGAAAAAATAATGCTTTAACTGCGGCAAATATTATTTTCGTTGCATTTAAGACAACATAACTCTGACATCCGCATCGCATATATTTAGTTTCTTAGTCAATCATTGTGTTGAACCATTAGAAATATACTGAAGTGACCCTACGTTAAAAATGTCAGATATTTTTAAGGTTACCTTTTAAAACTATTTCTATATATTGATAATGTTACAAGTTTTGACGGACCTTATGTGATACTTGTAACTAAACATTCCTGCGTGTACCACGTGTACTAGGTAAATTTTTCACGATAATCCGAATCCTTACGTGTAAATTTAAAAACAAAAGTGTCAAGAAATCGATGTGAAAACAAAAGGACTTTCTGTAATCCTCATAATGGTAATATTTCAGCATCAATATTTTTTGAAACGCCTCTTGACTTTAATTTCTTTATTTATCATTTTTGTTATGTGTACTTGTAGCTTTTTAATTTTTTATTTGTACTTAATTATTTTGTGCTCAAATATCATAGCACCCTCAGCTGTTACAATGATTAACCCCCATTATTTAAATACAGACAAAATGATTTTTTGTATTTATTTATTTTTGTATTTATTTATTTATTTGTATATAGCTTTTTCAATTCATTCAGAGAACATTTGGGGTACGAATCATTTCGGGACTGCATTTATAAGGGACTATAGCCATGTATCCGTACATACCCCTACATACCGCCTTAAAATACACCTGAAAGCGAATGTAGTAATAAACACCTCTTACTATTATGTGATTTTCAATGTTACTTCTTGGCGAAACGCACTCATATGGCAGCTCGCTTCTCAACGCCAATCCAAAGATTATATTTATTTCAGCCGTATTTTTCGAACCAAATATACCGTGATTTTTTACGCAGATGTATCTTTATCGACATTCCAATCGCAATCGGTAACACATTGAATAACCTATGGATGACTGAAACAGCTCTGAAGTTTTGTATTGTGTGTCTTTGCATTAGTGATGTCCCCTGTGTTGGGATGGACAATAGACCGTACTCAATAAGAGACCCGTCGCTGTAGGTCAGGAGACAGGCTGCATTACACTACTTTAAGTTCATACATCACCTGTTTAATGAATTCAAAATGCCCTATGTAGTGCTTTTTCTACTATAAATCGCGAAAAGAAGATCTGATGTAAACTCAAGCATATTGCCTTGCCTAACGCCCATATATCGAACATTTCCAAAAGTGAATACTAACGGATCACATATCCAAAAATGAATACCATGTTTCTTCCTACAATCTTTCATAGAACCTTAATATTTTTTGTTGAATTCATAAGGAGATGGCTATGAAATGCACAGATTTTTTTTATAATTTTGATTATAACAAGCGTTCAAGGTAATAGATATTGCATACAGGTCTGAGCATATCACTCCGTACAGTACATCATCAATAGAGTCATGGCTGATCACGCTATCGCTATGGAGTCATAATTATAGACTTACACATCAATCTATGCCAATACGCAAGAGTGGACACTTACATCCAGGTGAGTGACCCAAATGCGACCTAAAACATTCGCGTCTTTCAGTTTTTCAAAAACGTGCCGTTATTTTCCATGTTTGGATATCAGAATACGCTGCGAATTTTGTTTGCTGAAAAACGAAAATAGTACATTGGGTTGCTGTGCAAATGCCTCTGCAATACAACCCATTTGATCATTCCATGGGTTCCCTGAATGTATTAAAGGGACATTGGTAGTAGCATTATATGTAACCATTGTATAGCCTACGGTTGCATACCAGCACCATCAATATGCATAGTACAAATTTATTTGATAGGGATACATTTATTTTAATTGATCACCAACTGCCGTCGCGGTTTTTGAATGAATAGTGGCATCACATGACCTTTGAATGACCTGTAGCTCAACCCAATGTATGCGACTTTGACCTCACCAAGAAATGAGGGATCCCCTGTTTGCACCTAGTCAAGTTTGGGTTTAAATCCATCAAAGTATTCTATATTTCTGGCAAATGTTAACCCTTTTTCACATCCACAACATTCATCACATGGACAAAGTGATCCTTGTGTCTCTCCTACGTTAAGGCAGGAGGCGACACAAAAATAATACCAATGAGGGCCTGCTTCAAACTCATCCATCGGTTGCTCCCTGGTTCTTACCGGTTATTTCCGGTTAGAACTGGTTCTATTGCTTTAACATCGAAACCCGACTGATCCGCTGTTCTATATTTACCGTCGTGATATTTTACCATTGTCAAGATAGTCTTACGGAATCAAGCTCGTGCAAACACACTTACTCTGTTCGAGTTAAAATTTGAGGGTGGCGGCACTGCGAGTGTTAGTTTTGTCGCCCTAGGAACGCCTGCCGCTGACCTCGATATTGTAAGGCATTTACGCATGCGAAATAAAGGCGCTTACAATCGAAACGCTAGATCGAATGCGAGATTCGCGTCATAATCCTCCGTGAATTTGAGAACGAACAAGTATAGTCTTGTATGCATGAGCTTTTTAACGTTAGACTATCTGAAATGGTAAAATATCAATCACAATATCCAATCCTGGCTCTTGTACGACACAGACAAACATACACATACAACGCATGCATGAGAGTGTGTCACACAACATGTGACCAAGAGTGTCAATATCTTGATAATTTGTTTTACAAGAAAATTTTGATAAATTATTTACAGCCCAGAAGTGTTTACCAGCCCAGCAGCTCTTATAGACTACTTCGTAGCCAACAAGGGGGTTCGCTGTACAGCAACTCTTGTTTTCCCGTTAAATATCTTAAGTATCTTCAATAATGTTTTACTACTTCCAGAACGACCTATAGCCTATACACACTCACGCATCTTGTGCAAATTATTACATGAAAAAAAAGCGGTTACGATTTTGTAAGCACGCTTACCTGCTTTATCTGCTAGATGTATGAGAATAGGCGGCACGTTGGGAGTATTTCCCAAAATAGCATATTCACTCACAACATGTGTGCACTCTTTGTTTGTTTTTCCCCAGGCGCGGATTAAGATCTGTAGAGACAATAGGAAAACTTTGATATTAATCAAATACGATGATAATAGAATAAATGCTGGATATAATCGCGGAGAAATCTGAAAGTTCATTGCTGACAACTGATATATTAGAATCCGAAAGCACTGTGACGACAACCCGATTGCATGTGTAAAACTACATTTCATGGTCTTTACAATCTGTAAACAAATTTGTTCAGATGGTATTCTGTAATTAAAATAACACCATCAAGATAGCATTATCGTCTAGAAGAATCATGAAAGAAGAGCTCACATAGTGATATAACGCCTTGATGTCTACACCTTCTTACAATACATCGCATTTGCTCATTGCACGATAAACATTATATAAGCCTCTGAAAACCCAATTTAAATACACCTAGCAAGTAATCTGCATGTACCGCTAAGCTTTTCTGAAGAAGTATCTGATTGGCTTAATACATCCATATAACCCCTGTGATCAGATAGGCCAGTGATGTCCAGGGGGTTATGTAATAGACCTAAGTTGTATCTAACACAAAAAGCAATTAATGAGGAAGATAATTTGGAAGACTTTTCCTATAGAATCCCATTCTTCTCTTGGTTCTCTTTCCCTCCATTGTTTGTTTCAATTCGTTTGTTTTATACCCCTTTCAAACTCCACCTTACTTTTTTTCAACCTGGAGATTCATTATCATATTGGTGCACTATTTCTATTTAGCTCTTCCTCATACACTACCATAGTAAGGGCCCCATAAGCTCTAAGGAGTTGTCCATTAGAGGGTCCTAGCATAAATGTTTTTCGTTTTCAACTGTTCTTACTGACATATCATATTGTTATCTGCCCCTTTTTTGTATAATGTAAATTTCTGTCACTGATGTATGGCTGAATAAATTGAATATGAATATGAACAATTATGCAAATGAGGTATTGCCATCCATTCCGGCGGGCGTTATTTGCACAACTTTCATACGCTGCATGACGGGAAGCATTGATAATACCCTTCTTTTTGCATCATGGGACTTCTATATGAAACGTCTACCGATAATTCCAAACATGGGAATAAAGTTGGAATAAATATGCAACTGGATGATGTGAACCATGAAAACAAACAACCATGGTTTGAGTGCGATTAACATGATAATTAATTAACACTGGTGAAAGACAGTGAAGAATGCCAGTTTTGTCTTTGTTCACTACCCACTCTTTAAAAATAAGAGAAGATTTCAGTACTTTCCCACAATGCATTTGCTTTCCAATGGAGTTTTGTACAGGTACTGATTGGATCGTTAGTGATGAAACGATGGCTATGACAGTATTTGATCACAAACTACTTCCATTTTAAAAATTGTTTCATCTCTAACGATTTTTCAAAAAAACAAATGGGGTGGGGGACTACCTGTACAAAACTTCCAATGGAAGCAATGCATTGTGGGAAGCTACTTATATCTTCTCTTATTTAAATATCCAGGAGTGAATGTTTTGGGGGGGGGTGTATAATAATTTCAATAGGGCTGTTTTGAATTAGAGTGTATCGTGCGCATGTCTACAGAGCGCATAGCTCTTTAGCCATGCGTATGTTCCAGGGTATTATTTTGATATAGATTAACTTTTGCAGGGGACGTTTCTGGAGTTTTGTGTACATTCATACAAAACCAAATTAACAGCACAGCTGAAATTCATCACCTGAAATCTGGATGTAACCCTTTGAGGGTGTCCAATTCGGAACCCAATGTTAGTGCATGCAAGGTTTAAAGGCCGACTCAGAGGTTTCCAGATGAGGGCGTCCTCAATTTTCAAAGAAATTGTGTTTTTGTCATATACATAGGCTTTCATGTACTAGTCACTGTGTTAAATAGCTTAGGCCCTGACTCGAAGTCATTCATATCAAAAATCCGACTTTGTTCTAAATTTCGGATCCCCGGAATTTTGGTTATAACAGGTTAATCCTATGGCACTAATACGTACATAAATGTTTACTGCATCAAACGAAAGTCGGATCAGTCTCAAACTTTGGAATTGGGTGAATTTTTTAGATTACTATCCTTTAGTTTACTTTACTATTTTTAGATTATTACAACACCAACAAATTATATTTCGAATCTCTGAAGGTCATCCTTTAGAATGTTTCAAATTCCATGCGTGACCTGACACTAGCTACTATTACTGTTTTCTGGCTATCACTAAGGAGCATTATTTTGCATTGCTTGACTTTTGAACATGGTGAAAACCAATTTAATATAGCTTAGCCTACCCCGATGCTGGTAAGCATGTAAGTACGTCATTGAAAGTACCACACGATGACGTGAACTGCATTGAAAAATATATATATTTATTTTTTAAATCTTTTCCTGGATGGCCAGCGCAACGATAGTGTGAAAAAAACCCATGTCGCTTGGCCGATTGCGAACCCGCGCGGAACCTTCGTTATTACATGCCGACGCTTTAACCGACTGAGCTATCAAGCAGGTCCGGTAGAAGAGGCGATATATCTCATCTCTAGGTGTAGTTCTAACTGTGTCTTTACTACGGGCCTTCAATGCATTGAAACTAGTCTTTACTACGTATAGTCTCACATCTTAATCGATTACGCTGTGACAACGTAGATACAGACTGCTTGCTGCTTTGCGTATTGTAGTTTCATAAACGGAACGAGATGAATAGTTGGTGTCACGTGTCAGTACCAGTTCACGTGTCAGGTATCAGGTTTGCTCTTTTGCTCTTCGGGGCGAACCGAATATTATAAATCCGACTATTTTACATCAAGGTCTGTACATATGGCCCTCGGCCCAGAGTTGCGTATTATTTTTCCAAAGACACGTTTATTAGTGTCTAAACTGTACAACATTTACCTTTTCCCTACTGATTCAAAAACCGACGTACGATTACGATAATCGTTTGTTTTTTTCCAATTTAGGGATCTATACGTCATGTTTACCAGTGAATGGTCCCCCGAGCAAAATATAAACCATCAGATGCCGTGCCGCGTCATCAAAATCTTTATTATTTTTTCCAAAAATTGGCTGTTATTTCCCATAAATGAAATTCCTTTTTAAGATTCAACTCTGTAGATTGTTCTTTAATAATTCATATTCCATTGCCCCGCATGAATGTGAAAAGATGGTTCTATAAGTCTACAAACTAAAACAAAGTCAGCCGGCTAAATACCTTACCGTGGACTGTAAATGAGCAGACGTATCCCCGTTTTAGTTAATAGCAAGGGCTTACTCCACTTGCGCGCGGCTGCGGGGGGGTTAGGCTTTCTAGACGCATAACACCCGCAGCTGCGCGCAAGTTCCTGTAGCTGCTAGAACTAACACGGGTATCTCCTGCTCATTCAGTCCACGTAAGGGTATTTGCCGGATGACTATGTTTTCATTTGTAGACTTATGGACCATCTTTTTCAATTCATGCGGGGACAATTGACTATGATTGATTAAAGAGACAATCTACAGATGGTTGAATTTAAATAGGAATTTTAATTATGGTAACAGCCCAATTTTTGAAAAAATAAGATTTGATGACGTCACGGCCTTGATTGGTTTATTATGTTGCTTCGGGACCCATTCAGGTTCACTAGGACGTACGTATCACCTACATGAAAAAAACAACCGATATCGTCCTCGTACGTCGGTTTTTTGTAATCAGTATGGAAAAGTTAAATTTTTTACTTTTTAAGACATAATACACTTGTCTTTTTGGAAAAAAATATAGCACTTTGGGCAGAGTCCATGTACAGACCTTGATTTAACAGATCGATTTTTATATCGGTCGCCCCGAAGAGCAAATTGATATCTGATACCTGAACACGTGACCTGGTACCTGACACGTGACACCACACTATTCATATCGTTACCGTTTATACCTACAATACGGACAAAGCAGCAAGCATTCTGTATCTCTGTTGTCACCGCGTAATCGATCAAGATCGTGAGACTATCCTGTGTTTCTGTACGGTAGGGTAGGACAAGATCTGCGCGATTGGCATTGGGGATGTTCCAAACGGTATTTGTGAAACTGCTACATGCATTTACTATGGCAGTCTCGGGTCCCAGTGACTTAAAAAATATCTCTTACACCTTTGTTCAAAAGATCTTAGTAATTCATGATAAATTAAGAACAAATATGAAGTTCACATCAATCTGCTTCTGTTAAATGAACTCTGTGCATAACTAAACTACTCAAAACTCCAGAAACTTCAAACCCCCCCCCCCCGCAAAGTCACGCGTATCAACGCTAATACCCTTTAACATACGCGCCATGGCTCCAGAGCTATGCGCTCTGTACGCCATGCGCACCGATACACTCTAAATATCACACAGCCCTATTATAATATTATACCCCCCAACCATTGCACTCCTGGGTCCTATCACTGCAGGAAAATATGTTGAATGGACTTTGTTTGTGCCCCTCCATCCAAGCTGCGAAGAATACATGCACCTGGTTCCCTGAATATTTCGACATTTCTGGAAGGTTTTTTTTTTTTTTGTATTGTCTGATGTTTAGTAGGTTGTTTTCGTAGCCAGGTTGCCAATGTTACCTATTGACCCACCGTGCAAATGCCTCGTACCGTTTTGCAACGCACAACTTCAAACCACAGTGCCCTTTCACAAAATAAAATATGTTAAAATGGACTTTAATTTGCCCTCCAGATCACCCAGGCATACGGAGAATACAATACAATAGCACCTGTTTCACATAAATCTCAGGATTTTCCTTCCGCAGGCTATTCTTTCGTATAGACCGTATTCATATGACGTCAGCCACCAGACAGGTTGGTGGACAAGATGCATACATTCCAGGACTTACAACACATTCAAGCTGTCATCGATCCATGTTTAGCGATTGCAAGGGATCATTGCAGTGAATTTATGTAGTACTGGAATGTGCGTCTATCTTGCCCCCCAACATGGCGGCTATTGAATACGTCTATTTTCTACATTATTAATCGTAATTTTGATGTATAGAATATGTCCCAACTATTCAATGAAAGTGCTGTCCATTTGATGACACTTATCTCAGAATTTAAAGTCGTGGGTTCCAGTTCTCGCTGCCACCAATACATACATACAGACATACAACTCGCATTTCTGAGCGCCGTTCCCAAAAGGCTCAAGGCGCTACAATAAACGAAAGTGAGAAAAATGACATCAATTATAACAAATGAAAAACAATCAATTAGAAACAGGTTGTCTTAAGTGCCTTTTTAAGGCATTTACAGATACTACTGACTGCCTAATGTGAACAGGAATGTTGTTCCATACCTTTGAAGCACAAACAGTAAAACGTTTATCGCCAGCTTTTACTCGAGTCCTTGAATAATCCACCGTAGCGTATCTTTTGAACGACTAAGGTTTCTTCTTTTGGAAACTGTTAACTTGAAACAGTTTTCAGATATACAGAGCCATGCCATTAGAGCCTTAAAACAATAACAGCATTTAAAAAAATTCTTCTCTGTTTCACACAGGAAGCCAAGAATAGATTAAGCAGTGGTTTTGGGTCCCTTCTGTCTATTTACAGTAAAACAAGTCTCGCGCCCAATTTTGTAGGCGCTGAAGACGAAGATATACGGTTTGGTACGAAGAAAGTAACCATTATTGCATAACGATGCGAGAAAGGAGAAGAGAGGGGAGGAAGCATGAATGGGCCAGTGTCTTTATCACTGTATCTGCAATGCCGCGATATGTTGCCGAAGATGGTAGTGATTGTACGACTAAACCGTAGGCTGTGTGAATTCCATGGTCATGTTTGAAATCAAGTAGGCACCAAGATTGCTATTGTTTGAGATGGTTAAATGTGACGAGTTTCCAATACAAGTGTTATATCAGGAGGACTTTTTTGATTAAGAGATGCGGCAACAAGAACTCGTTTTAGAGATTCATTGAGTTTAATTTGTTGACATTCATCCATATCTTGATGTCCTTTATGCCGTTTTGAAGAACATCATTGATTTTGCCATTCATCATGAGGGAACTGTTGGGTTCAAAGGTAACATAAAGTTTTAGTATCATCTGCGTACACATGATAGCTGACACCAGGGACGGGCATATCTCCACTGGTAATGTGGTAAAAATCTTGTATCCTATGGGACCGACTAAATAGCCCTGTTGCAAACCACATGGGCAGTATTGGATCAGAAAGATAGCCTGCTTATGTCCCACGGCTCGTCCGGCCTTTAAGATAAGTACTGGAAATCCAGTCCAAGGCTGTCCCAGTGCCAACACGTTGTGTCTGCCCTCCAACGCGTTGTGACAAGACACACTATCTTGATTGCTTATTCTTGGCTTCAAGTGTGAATAGGAGCGCCATATATATAATGTCACTGCGCGCGCGCCCTAAGAGTAAGAATGTTACCCGCTGTTCATATTCCATCAAGTATATAGGTAAGTGGACACGTGCTTGGAGAATCAGAAGGAGACATTATATGAAATTTCAACGGCTACTCAAGTAAGCAAAATCGGCATTGCAGATTTTGTGATGAATTGTGGGAAGGTTTTGCATCTTTTTAGGACTCCTGTCCTTTGACAATCAAGATTATGATTTTAATAATTATTTTTTATAACTATTTCCAGCAATTAGCCTATATTAAACTGTAATTGCAATTATTTTTCTGTAACAAAATCGCTAAAACAAAGGCATTGCAAGAAATAGTAGTGCGGAGCAAGGCACCCCTCTTTAATAACAAGACACCAACATCACCCACTCCACAAAACCCCAGTTTACTTTTTCTGAGAAATCTTCTGCAGCAGACATAGCTGATATGGACACTGGGTGAAGACAGACACAGACTTTACGACAGCTAGTGACACCCTTTATAAATAGATGCGGAAGAAACAGTACCTGATTTTTAATCAGTCTGTCGGAATAATGTGAAGGTTTAAATAGGGCAATGATTTTTGAGTGCATCTAATTTAATCGCCATTTTAAGAGAGAGTATACTGATCTATTGAAAACCCATTCCTCTCCTCAAATCTTAAAGCAGTATTCCTCTTCTAATCACATGTAGTTGTGAAAACAGTAATTTTTAAAAGTGGTATTTTTAAATATGAATATCTTTGATAGAAGTATTTTCAGTGGAATCCTATTTTGATGACACAAATAGCTTGGCAAAATATTTATTGCTTTCACACAGGTGGAAAGTATGATTTTAAACTCACGTACCATTTTTTATATTCAACTCAGAAACAGATTAATATATATGAAAACAGAGGGTGTTTTGACGGAATCCCATAACATTGCAATGTGCCTATTGTATTGTACTAAACACATGTCCGGCATAATAGGTTTCCAAATTTAAACCCGATCTTTCTTGACCCATGCTAAAACTCCCTTTTTACTAACGCTTTGTGGGGCTAAATAGCATAGTCTTCTTTTTTATGTGTTCAGATTAGGTTTTTTGTTGTGGGAATCACAGCGACCCCACTGAGGTAAAAATTTCCCAAAAACCGGTGCATTGTGTAATTGACTCAATACACCCTTCTCTACCAGCCCAAACCGATATGTTTGAATGTTCAAGCATTTTTTTAAAAATTGCTTTCATTCCAATGACTTCATGATAAGCCATTAAAATGAAATTATAAATTGGCTTTAATACACTTCAGGTGTGATGACTTTCTGTGGGAAAAATTAAATGATTTGTTCTTCGCATTCTCAAAATAGATTCCCCAAAATATCCATTTTTTTTCATAGGTCCATACAGCAAAAAACCATACTAATTAGGTGTCTAGCTAGAGTAACAGTGGAATGAATTGTATATTGAATTCACTTTACCTTACTTCATGCTTTTAGGTATCAATAGTTCTAATTCCTTCCTACTCCAATCAATTGTCATCATCGAACTCTCCAGGAAATTTAGTTCAATTGCAAACAAACATGGCACAACTGCTCCTGAAGCGGTTTAAGCACTTTCTTCTCATTTTTATTTGTCTATTAATCCTAAAATATGCCTTATTGATTCGCAACTGACGCGAAAAGTGGTACCCGAAGATATCCGGCAAAATCAATATGGATACGTCGTCCTGCTGACAGCAGTCTCCTCATGGTTGCCATCTAACATAATATTACTGTGCTCAGGTTGTTCAGTTGTCGATCCACTAATGTTCAGTGTATTATCATACTGTCATCAGTCATGGGCGGTTCATAATGTCAGCATGTCATGGGCGGTTCATAATGTCATTCACATCAATCCTCCCTCCCTCAATGATTTTATCTTGTAAAGTATTTTGATTTCCCGTCGATTTGAAGTGTTTAATGACCTAGGTTTGGTGAAAGGTCACCAAAAACACGTCATTTTGTTTAAATCATACGTTAAATGGATAACAAACCATTGTTGAATTTTTTTAAATCAAGAGAATTTGTACAATTTTTTTTGCTAAAGGCTAAAGCTGACTCAGAATTTCCCGATGGAGGCGCACTCAATGTCCAAACCTCGTGTTTTTTTTTTTTTTTTTTTTTGTTTTTTTTTTTTTTTTTTGGCAAAGATACATAATGATTGTCCATAGACTAATCATTGTGTGAAATAGCTCAAATCGAAGTCCTTCATAAGCAACATCTAACTTCCGTCTACGAATTTTGGTATACACGGTATCCCATGGCACTGTTATCTGCATACGTGTATTTCATAAATACGAAAAATCCGATTCACTCTAACTTTGGAATTAGGCATTTGGATGACTACCTTTATTTTTAGAGGACAACTTTTTAATTACTTACTCAACTGCACACACAAAATATATTTTCGAAAATCTCTTAGTCCTCTTTATATAATTTCAATTATATTGATTTCCTGACTATAGGTAATGATCGATGGTGCATGACACAAATGATGTCCCATAATAATGACCATTAACGCGATGATGACTATGACGATAATGAAAATGACTATGCTAATACATAAATTGCATCAAAGATCAATCATTCACAATATATCACTTATCATTATTTTTTTTTACTTAAGCACTGTCCTTTGGCCGTGATAAACTTCTATGTTAGTCAAGTTTCTGTTCTTCTTGTGCAAATAAAAAAAGTTTCGTTCTGCTTGCTTGTCTTCTATAGATTCATCATTTATTGTAGTTCAACTCAACTTGTATTGTTAAATTACAATTTCCGTTTGCTATTTATCTTTTGTAACAAATAACAATTGGGGGTTGCAACAATGCACTGGAAAATGAAAACACAAACTACATATAAAATGGGCGGATATAGATCAAATCTCCCAGTGAAACTGTTATCCACTTTCAACGGAGTATTCATCAACCGTTTTAGAGGATATGGACAATGGATAATTATCGAATCATTGAAACAAGCTACAAATAATGTAACTTTCCCTAGTACAGTACTTTCAAACGCATGTGATTTGGTGTATACTTTATACGCCTGTGAAAAACATGAACCCCACTATAATGCCATTGTAGGTTTGGTAAGGAATTTTAACCAACAGAATGCTTAATGGGTATTGATTTATGATTACTACCCCGTAAAGACGGTCTCTATGTATGGAGTACTGGTGCAAATTGAAATGCTGATATCCGATTCTATAATACTCTTGACCGTTTAAACCTGAAATAGGCCGCCATTTGGCAATTTCAAGGTCAAGACAAACCTTTGTAACTATTAAAAAAGTTTGCAAAATTGAATGGGCATGCACGAAACATTTAATTAGACACTTGCATCTTTAAAAAAATCCCGTTTCTATTAAGTAATTAATTACCTTGACTGAAATTTGCATTGACCTTTTGACATCTTTGGCCATAGCGTCCTCAAGTGAAGTCGGATCTATAACAAACTCTACTTTTTGATTCCGATGATGAAGCGAGTAATTTGACATGCATATTAATTCAATTGCGACAGTTCTCAATTGTTACCCCCTTGTTAAATTTGTTGCCCTTCCCCAAAATGCCGAACATTGTAAGCGGCAAGCCCATTTCAAAAACCTCAATATTGATCGGGACAGCTCAAGACGCCTTCACATCTTTGTCTCCAGAGTTTTGTTTCACGGGGATCTACAGGCTGGTCTTCTAACTCAGTAGAATATTTACAAGGCCCTAACATTTTCCCCTTGATATAACACAATATACGCTTCTGACAGCGGAACGGCAATATAGGCTTGTGGTGTCTTCCGCTAGAAATCGTGTTCGAACATCCTTCGAACCTAAACAACCTCTAGATTTAAACATAAATCTTTGTGTGTCAACATGACCCTATTGCGAAGTTGGTTAGAGCATATCATGTGGACATCCACACTAATGATACAGTTCCATATTCAAGCCCAATCGAACAAATAACCTACAGATTTTTTCTTCTGTTCTTTCTTTCGCATCGTTTATGGTGCACTGGCCGCGGTGACTGAGGGCACCAACTAATTTTTTAAGAAGATGTTTATTATCAAAAAAAATATTTATTTACGATCTCAATTGATTGGAACATACACGTGCAATGGGCGTGGACGACAACCACAGCAAAATACAATTCTTAAAATCAAAATTACCGTCTACTCTCGGTGAATCGGCAATGTCGTATTTTGATGCTTCCTCTTTCATAGAGCCTAACAATTTAATTGTTATGCCAATAAAATATAAACAAATGTGACTGAGGGGAACAACTAAATAATCAGACCCTTGTGAGAACGCCCACGCTTTATGTACTTTGAACAGGTCCACCTCAGTCAAATGCTTTCACAACTTAGCACATTAGTTTCATTGAATCTCTCGAAATCATCAAATCTCATTTATAGACCATTTAAATGACTGCCCAAGGCCGCCATAAAATGAATGAAACGGCGCTTTAAACTTCAAATTTGGTGACCAGAGTCAAGTCGATGGCTGAAAACGAGACTCGGTGTTAACTCTACTGTGGAATGGTGTTGGCACTGTTTTTTTCGAAAACTGAGTAAAATCGCTAATATGATCCACGGAGAATATGACAATGACATGGTAATATTGCAGTTTCAGAACGCATTGGGGATAGATGGATTTACAATATGTGTGTGTGTGGGGTGGTGTGTGTGTGTGGTGTGTGTTGTGTGTGTGTGTTTGTGTGTGTGTGGTGGTGCGTGTGTGCTTCCTGTGGATATAACGACCGACTCATGATCTGAAGGTTGTGTGTTCGCGTCCAGCCGCTGCGGCCACTGTTTTGCCCTTGGGCACGTTTACTTTACCTCCTTGCCTCTCTCTGTCAGGGGAATGTACAATCTATGTGCTGATAGTAACACTGCGCTACGCAAAACCGTCAACTAAAAACAAATCGCTTGTGATTAGTGATACGTTCATTGGCGATAACAAAACTATGCTGGTTACTTAAATTAGTAATTTAACCAATGCAGAATAACGCACCCAGCAGACAAAAATACTATTTCAAAAGCACCGGGGAAGAACTATATTTATTGAACAAGCTTATACACAGTCTTCAATGCGGAGATGCAGGTCAAACCAGACAGTCGATTTAATTTAAGGGGAAGTGTAACAATAAACAAGATGCGGGCGCGTCGGAGTTAATATCTTATAGAATCATTCATTCAGCCTTCGCACTAGGCGGCTGCTTTCACGAACGAAAAAATAACAACCTTTAGAATAGATTTTCGCTATATAGAAACGCCTTTTTTCCAAGTTCCAGTCGTGAAAGGTGAAAATGTTCTCGTTTTGTTTTCTTTAAATACTTTGTTTTAAATATCGGTGCGAAGTACTTCTAGCATTATACTTATCAAATACTCAGACCGTACTTGACATACTTTTATTATCACGCAATTAAAGTCTATGGATTTTGAATGCAATATAACCACAAAATGCTCACACTTGCATTTAACCGAATTCGCTACTTCTTTTGGACTGCGGACATCCACATAATAACAAATTCAAAGACACACAGCACGTTCAACTTCTGAATTTGCCAATCGTAATACGTCAGATATGTCGCTCTACTCTTTAAATAAAAAAGAGAATCCATTCTAGAAGTTTGGAAAGAAGG
>JAMKCH010064467.1:0-33075 GCA_023653785.1 Ophioderma brevispina
ATTTGCACCTTATTTGTGAAATTCAAGTACTTCATTTCTAAATCATCAGGAAAGTAAAATAGGCATTTCTACAATATTCAAAAACTAAAATCAGTGTTTCTGACTAAATTGGCCGATATCTCAAGTGAATTTTTACGATATGACACCGCTTGCACCCGTATTTCTCAAAAACGATTTACCCTATGGAGATGGGATAAAAGCAAATTAGAGCATATATAAACTGGGCTCCACACTGAACTAGAATATTTTAATTAGTCCCATAGGAACCCTTTTTATGGGGGCATTGCCCCAAAAAGTAAATACTAATTTTCGCGTGTTTTGAAACCATTGTTTTGCCCCTAATTAGTAATTTGCAGCCAAAATACGAAACAATTAATGTCTCAAAATTGAGGCATATTGGGGGTTCGAACCTGCGGCAAGCAGATATTGAAAAGCTTTTAACTAACTAAACTAAACCATGGATTTGTTCGCGAGTTGGATTTCCTAGACCTTCCGGATAAAGCAGACTCGTGTGTGTAAACCATAGATACCACATGTAACCATAGAAGCGATCATATCAGTACAGGAGATATTTTTTTTAGGATACGAATTTCTCTCCAATTGCACTGGATCGGTTAAGTAGACCACCTTTCCTGAACGCTTCGAAGGTTTTCAGACAAACAGTACAAAAGAAGACCCAAACCTTCTTTGAATTTCTGTAGAGCACAACAGAAATTCTATCTTATTCCTAAACATAAGACGGAGTAGTCGGCTTATCACTTGCAGGTATGATCTAATCATGGTAATCATTTCAAATATGCATTGGTAAGCATTTCAAATATGCAAAAAACCTAGTACAGGGACCTTTACTTCGTTTTTTGACATTGGTGAAATGAGGGTGATTCGTAAATTGAAATGCAAAAGATTTGATAATGACTCGTCCTGACATGCCCGAAATTTCAGTATGACTCCGTTGTACTAAAAAACCCATGGTTCGAAAGAAATTGGGCGCTTCTTTCTGGAAATGTCCTCATGTCTCTTTACGTGACGGTGGCTAAGATGATTAGATTAAATATGACATGCAAGTTATAAACTACGAGTCTTCTAGACTCCGTGGGGGGGGGGGGCACGCACTTTGAACTTTCATTGCCGCACTTTGGACCCGCCGTGGGGACATGCCACTGTGCACATGAAATCTTTGACCATAATTCGTTTTTTATTGGGGGGGGGGGATTTGTGGTTTGCACTCCGTATTGCTGTAATTTCTTTGACATTTGTGGTGAGTTGCTATAATGCATGAGACTTGCACCACCGCCTACGTAAGTTGTGTCTAAGTTTTGTGTTCTAAGTTGGTGCACCACATTGAAGAGGACTTCTCACAGATGAAACCAGATTTCAATGGTTGTTTTATTGAAGCCAGAACTCGAACGCAGCGTACATGTAAGTTTGCGTCTTGTGTGACAGTCTGCCGTCTATTTGACCTTAGTTTTTTGTCTCTAGCTCATCATGATTCCATCATTTCAGAAATTCCGCAACTTAGGGGTGGGTTGATTTGAGAACAGTTTGTCTGAGCTTGGGCAATCAACTGCAGGTAAGCTAATTCTGATCGCGGTTGTTGAATTTGGCACACACCACACAATAGCTATAACACCTTATTTTCAAAATTTGGAGTAAATTAGGCACAATTAATTATCATTTTTTAATCTCTTGCCTGCGAGAAAACCAATTGTACTACTTTCATTGCTGCATTTGCCATAAGCATACGGTTTTTGAGTTATGCCTTATATTGGCTAGAATAAAGCATAATTTCAAAATTAAAATAAATAAAAATTGGTTGTTCACTGGATAGATATTTACTATCCCTGTTAATATGATATGTCAACCACATCTCTCAGATTAGAAATAGTGAAGATTTTTGAAAGAAAAGATTTGGAAAAGCAAGCCTCTAACTTTAGCCAACTATTAAAAAATCCTCAAGCTTGATATTATGAAAGGCAGACAAGGTCATCTCAAGAAATCATTTAACTGGTTAGAATGTTCTTGAATGAAGTCAAAATATAATGCATTCCCGAAAAAATGTCATTACTGATCAAGAAAATTCACAATGATCAACCCATACCTTCCATGTTTAAATCGTGTGCGTAAAGAACGGGGGATTGTGGGCTCAGTGTGTATGAATTTATTGTGAAGTGGCATAATTTCTGCCCACTTCGGGCACGCTCCAAGTCAGCATATAAACGTACCTAAACCAAGTATCCGCTCATTTTTCCACCTCCTGAAGTCAGTAATGTACTTTAATGATGAATTAGTGAAACTCATATTCATATTAAAAATAAATATCTACCTATAGATGTCTTATTCAACTACTATCGTGAAGTCTTTCCAATAACACTGCAGCACGATCGTCGCGTCGCATGTCGGCGCTAACCATGGGTGGTCCATTTAGCGTTCCCTTGATCCGGCGATAATTAATTGCCGGCTGAGCAATATCTCACGCGCCTGACCACGACCACGAGTGGTCGGCCACTACTTGCCCAGACTCACCAGTGTGTGATGCTCTCTAACATAACAACAACATTTACTCAGTTTTTAAATGCTTAAATTATTAAAAACAAATCGATTTGTTCTAAATAGTTACACCATCAACTGGATTCTTAAGTATTTTAATGGGCGGCATCAAATGAATATTTTGGCGATGTGACGGCTCAAATTTAAAACTCAAAGGAACTTTACGCACATGCCGCCGCCGGCCGGGGCGGCATGCGGTTGACCTTTCTTATGTAGTATCAGTAAAATTCACATCAGGTTGTAAATATGACACGATACTCATTCATATGAGCTGACGTGCTATAAAAATTGTGACAGCCATTTTAATATTTTCAGGTTATAATATTCATAAATATTGTGACTTAAAATATGTGTGAAATATGTGAAATAAATGATACTTCTTTTCTATCTTATGAAGATAGTTTGGGCTTATTGCGAATTGATCTCTCTCTCTCTCTCCCTCTCTCCCTCTGCCTATAGATTCAGATAATTTGATAACATTATTATATATCGGGCTGTCATCTTCATCTCTATATGACCAGCTCTCCCCCTCTCTATACCCAACTTTACCCCCTCCAGAAGTTACGCTCATCCGTCCCCCAAAGATCCTTACAAAGTACATTTCCCCCCCAGCTTCGCTCGTTCGAGTTCTTCCTGCCTTTTTATTTCCTTCTCTGCTTTTTGCCCATTTGTTTAGTTTACTACTATTCCTTCTTGCTTTATTTGTTTTTTTTTCCCTCTTCTTACTTCCTCATCCTCTCTCTTCCCCGTCAGGCTTATATTTGTTCTTACCCCCCCCCCCCCATTTCTCTCTCTTTCAGTGACCATTTCTCCGCGTACTTCCTCTAAATCTTTCTATTTCCCTCCCATTTCCCCCCTCTACAAATTAACGTTTTCTCTCCCCCTCTCGCCACCTCTTAATAATAATATATATATATATATATATATTCTATAATATATATTATATATAATATATTAATTATATATTATTATATAATATATTATATATTATATATATATATAATTATCTATAATATTATATATTCTATATATTAATATTAATTATATACATATATTAGAATCTCTATTAATATATATATATACTAATACTATATTTATTCAGGTCGGTCGCACTCCGGGTATTTTCTCCAGTTATTGCATTTACTACCCAATCGGGAGTGAACTTTGCATTGGATATATGGAGAAATTCCTACTCTTGAAATTCTTTCAGCTTTGACGTGATGGATTAAAAGTTTCTGAAGGTGATTGAGATAATAGCAAAATGCACACATATAAGAATTTGGATTTGATTAGTAAAAGGATTTAGCTGCTGTTTCAGATATAATTAAACTTTCCTATTCAACACATTAGTAATGTTTTTTTTTCACTCCAGTATTCTGAGGGATGGTAAGGAATAGCCTGTTTTGACTGACTTCGACGTGAGAATATCTATAAATATATATAATAATAATCTTTGCCATGCTACTTCATGCAGTTCAACACGCAGCTGGGGTTTATTCGGCTGCGCTCGTTTTAATTGTGCAGCGTTTAGCCTGTGTGCCTGAGTTTTTCACTCGTGCTTACCAATCACAAACAACCCGCAGTTGCTTATGTTTTACCGTTACACATGATTTATTTGATCTTCCAGACTACTTTCATTCGTTTATGTAAATGAGGGTTTTACAACAGTAAAGGAAAAACACGTTGTTTGAACAAGTAAGCCGCCCTCTATACAGTTCAGCTGTTCCTCCATCTTTGGCTGCTTTGTTTGAAATTGCTGTGGGTCCGAATGTTGCATTACTAAGTTATTATAAGAAACAGTAAAACACGGGTAACTGTCTATGATATATGACACTGGCAACGAGGTCATTTTCGGACTCTTAAATCAAGTCATGCGGGCGGGGGAACCTCCTGCTGGTGTGTGTTGTCTTTCCACATTTGGACCTTCACGTGGGCTAAAGAACCTATAACGATAAAACCTAGCTGCAATGCCTACACATTTGCCGTCATCTTGGCCGCTGGTATCGTCGTCGATCTAACTCTTCAACTTCACGAGACATACGATCGTTTAACTTAAAAATACGGCCGATTTTGCACCATGAACAAGCCAACGTGGAATCACGAAACTTCAAAGATACCTCGCATGGGATGTTTGTAAGTATTTGTGATGTCCAGCTATTCATAAAAGTCACACTCAAGGAAGACATGGAGGGGACAATTGTCATAATAAATATTTGCGCAAACCGGTAGTGTCGGGGGTGTCTCAGGGAGCATACACCTCCAACGGCTAGATTTGTCGAGGTGGCTATCTACTTACCATTCAAACTTGCCGCCAGTAAAAAGAGGAAACAGAAGAAGCAGAATGTTGCTCCCTCCCCTACCCATTGCATTTTGGGAGTGCAAGTTGCCAAACGCGTATATTTTTTCACCTACTGGCATGTCACAAATGGGTACGATGTTGCCATTGTAACAAGCCCTGGGCTCTCCCAGTGTATAAATAAAATCGGCCGGACAATGGCCCAATTTTTCGCTGGTACAGATAACAAAAAACGAACGAGTTGTCGGACGCATTGAGCCAGTATATGTTTCTCGCTCGCCGAGGTCAAAAATTCCATTGTTGCAAACAATATTAGAACTTCGGAGTGTTTTGTGCATTACTACTGTGTTAAAAAGGTAACACGTGTCTTAGCAACTACCCACAAGCGGACCCACCGTGGCACGCTATTGTGACGCCATTTTGGGAAAAGGGAAAATATTTATTATGATCTTGCATTGCTTAACTATCTCAACCAACTAAATGCCTGACGAGTTCATTAATTTCTAGGATCATTTTATATTCGATGATGCCATGGGGGAAATCAAAGACAGAGTGTAATTTTTCCCGGGTATTTTTCCCCAACGGCTTTCTGATGGCTTGGTCGGTAAACAAAAAACAAAAAAACTAATACCAAAGTATGCTGTAATTTACGCTGGTGCCCTTTGGCCTTGGTTTCGGCTTTATGCTCAGTGGTGAGAAACCATAGTCGCAAGGAACCAGCGTAGCTGTAATGGCAAAAAGTGATTTCAATTGCGCAAGCAAGTGGATACTGCAATAAGTTTAATCTTGATCACTCCCCTCGGCCCCCAAATGATTTCCCGCTGCACAACTTATGCGAGGGGGCCGAGGGAGTGATCAAGATTCTTCTTCTTGCCTTTCCCACCACCAAGCATGTTGAATTAAAATGGCGTATTGTCTCCCAAATTTTCCTTCGATTACGTCAACTTTATCAGCTACAGCCTTACATTTTTAGATTTTATACAACAGCACAAAAATCAATGAAAAATAATGTGGTAAACAAGAGGAGGTTGAGATATGTCAAGGGTTTCCTGCAGCCAACGGCAGCCAAAGCTGAGTACACGGGACTACCACCGCAGTGAAAGGCTGGGTCTAGCTAGGGCAGGGTCTGAAAGAGGGTGGGGGTACAGTAGTGAAGTGTGTTTCTTTTTCGGACGTTCTCTCGAATTTATAGTACTGGGCAGTTTTTGGCGGGAGGGAGTCCGCCCTCTATTAAAATAGTCCAGTCTCAGTTTTTGATGGGAAAGAACATACACAGTTTTACTCCTATATTTTTATTATTAATTAACACACACACACACCTCACACACACACAACACGCACACACATATACCACACATCCACACACACACATACTACACACACACGCATACATAACATTATCACACATACACACACACACACACAGGTATCAAAACTCATCTGACTTTGTTTCACCCTGTTTCACGCCAGGCTTTAGAACATCAGTTGTAGCCTAAATTCTGTGAATGATCGCTAATATATAGCTTCATATATCAAGATGACGTCATATTTTGTTCACTCGTCATCGTGATCCCTTGTGGCCAAGCACGTGATTCATGCACCAAACTTCACGTTCTGCCCAACCGGGCGGCTGCGTCGGTCCGTGTGAACATCCGGTTGCCAGAAAATTTCACACTAGGTAAAGCACCCGACGTCCATTTCTTTTAAACAACCGTACATCCAAAACATAGACATGGAAGACAACAAAAAAACGTTGTGAGGACCATTAGGATTGCGTTTGAAGCAGATCATGAACAGATAATGGTAGAATAATGTTACCTCTCTTGAATACCATTCGTTTACCATTTTAACTCTGACGTATTTCACACATTTGAGAATAACCTGGCGATTCATGGCCAAGTCTAGTCATCGACACGAATTCGCGTCATTTCAACCTCTGATTTTGAATAGAAACCTTCGGCTCGACCATGTGGCAAGTCTCTCTGTGTAGAATATGTTTACACTATCATATTAAAGCATTTTTTTTAATGATAATACTAACAAACTTTCAATGAAATACGCAAGTTGAACACTACTTGAATTTTCGAAATAGCTTCCGGCTGTCTTAACAGATTCTTGTCCTATTGCTGCAATTTTAACCGGGAATGCGGTAGGACGCCACACTCGGCGGGTGCATGATTTCCGTGATTAGGCGGTGTCAAGTGTACACTGCGAATTGCCACGTCATACGTGGAATTCGTGCTGTCATTGGTGGGGGAAAAGGTACATTTTGAAAATAACAGTATTTATAAACTAAATCATTGTATTTTGCTACAAAATTTGGTTAATCAACTCAGAAGAACATTTTTTAAATAATCATTTAACTACAATAATGTGCCGTTAAGTGGGATAAAAATATGTAGTTCTTGAGATGACTGAGGACCTAGTTTTGCGACCAAACCGCAGTTCATGCACGCATCGGATTTTGGGTCCACTTTTTGGGATGTTGATAAGCCGTCTTTGATGATTTTTCGCGCTGTATGTTGTCATTGTTTTGAAAAATTCTTGTTCTTTATTTAGTTACCACCTTGAGACACATTTCTTGATTGTTCCATTTTTTTGATAATGGAAAGGGTTTTTTATTTTTATTGAATGAAAAGGTTTACCTCGCGTATTTACGGTCATGTGTCCTACGTGTTTGCAACATCCAACAACACATCATTGGAAAGCTGATTCCTGGCGAAAAACTGTACATTGACCATTTTGCAACTCAGCACGCTACATAAAGAAGGGCGGGAAAGCATTTTCCACGCCCCCTTCATGCCCCAATATAGATGTACAAAACTCTATGGGAAATGTCAAAAAAGAGCGTGAACCATTCCCGTAGGCGGTTGCCAGTTGTCTGTTATTCGAAGGAACTCAGGCAGTGTGCCACAGCACAAAACACGTGCTTGAGCCTTGAGGCAGGCTCGCTTTGCAGCCGGCGGAGTGAGGAAGGGGTTTTAAAAATCGCCTTATTGAAATATTTGCAATACGGCTTTGAAAATTCATATCACAATTACAGAACCCGATTAATATATAACAACTGTGTCAAAAATATCGCATGAGGCATTGCTTCTGGCTGTATACTGAGGTTAGAAGTCAAACGCGGCAGTAGGGCCATGTAGGATGGGAGCGGGGCAAGGTATTGTAGGTGATAACAGTTCAAGCGCAAGATGATAAAGCTGTGCGGCGATGATTATCACATGCAATAATTGTCAATTTTTTACGCCATTCAGATCTCGTTGTTTGCCTATTTTTATCAAGTATTTTAAATATACATTTTCCATATATCTTTACCAAAAGGACAGCTTTTTTAGATATCGGGAAAGCACTGTTCTGTTTTTTAAAAGTAGTCATAATTTCTCTGTGAAAATTCAAAACTCCCCCGCGCGACCATTTATACCGGTGTCGCGCGAGTAGCGAGTGATATAGTTGACCATGCTACATTTTTCTTACTTTTGACCCACGATCTCGTCTAACAAAAGCAATCGTATTAGCTAATTTAAGGCATATTTCAAAATGATCTGACCGAAATATTATGTATTTTTTGGAAATTGGGAAACCCTAGTTGCTGATTTTGAAAAAGTCATTTTATTAATCCCACTGCTCGCCCGCTAGATGTATGCTGTGTGGCGAGTTCTGTCAGTTGCATGCATTTGCTTGCATGAATTTTTTAGGTCGTTCACGATTAGGAAAGACCTTATGGCAGGCATGATAGTGTGTCGTCGGCGGAGGCGTGTCGTGGTCGTTGAGCTTTTCTTGTGAAAACAAAATATCTGGAGATCTGTAAGTCCCACAGAGCTGATGAAACGGGGTTGTAGGGGGTGCGGAGGTTACTGATTCTCGAACTGTCAATTACAAATCGTAATATATGCATCTAAGTAACCTAATGTGCATAATTAATTAGCATATTTTGCCTATTTTCATTGATTTCATGGACACTTTTGTGAAAAACACAATATTGGAGATCTATAGTCACACAGAGCTGAAAACTTGGTGGAGGGGTGCGGGGGTGGTTACGTCTAAAGATTCCAAACTGATTCGATTTTACAAACATTTATATGCTTCTAAGTACCTAATTGCATATTAATTAGCATATTTGACCTATTATGATTTTCATTGACACTTGTGAACACAATATCTGGACGATCTGTAAGTCACACAGGGCTGAAACTTGGAGGGATGCGAGTTACAGCTTCTCAAACGGTTCGATATACAAAAACATTGTCCTGGGTAGAGGGACATTGTCATGGCGGTAAGGACATTGTCCTGGGGTATGGGACTCTGTCCTGGGGTATGGGAGTATAATGGGACATTGTCTGGGGCAGGGACATTGTCGGGGGAAGTATGGGGACATTGTCCTGGAGGTATGGGACATTGTCTGGGGTATGGGGACATTGTCTAGGTTATGGACATGTTACTGGGGATATGGACATTGTCCTGGAGGGTATGGGCACATGGTCCGGGGGGTAGGGATATTGTCCTGGGGATATGGGACATTGTCCGGAAGTATGGGGGCCGGGAGCATTGTCCTGGAGGTATGGGAAGTGTCCTGGATATGGGACATGTCCTGGAGGTAGGGAAATTCTCCTGGAGGTATGGGACATTGTCCTTGGAGGTTATGGAGACATTTTTCTGGGGTATTCTGGGGATGGGGGACATTGTTCTGGGTATGGGACATGTCCTGGGTATGGGACATGTTCTGGAGTATGGGGACATGCCCTAGGGAGATGGGACATGTGCCATGGGAATGGGACATTGTCCTGGGTTATGGGTAATTGTCCTGGAATATGGAACATTGTCCTGTGTATGGGACATTGGTCCTGGGTCTTGGGACATTGTCCTGGGTATGGGACATGTCCAGGGTGTGGACATTGTCATGGGATATGGGACAATTGGCCTGGTATATGGGGACATTGTTCCGGGGTATTGGACATTGTCCTGGGTATGGGACATTGTTCCAGGGGTTTGGGACATTGTCCTTGGGGGTTGGGACATTGTCTGGGGGTATAAGACATTGTTCCTGGGGTATGGGACAAGGTCCGGGGTATGGGACTTTGTGCTGGGGTAGGGGACTTTGCCTGGGAATGGGAACATTTGTATTGGGGTATGGGACATGTCCTGGAGGTTTGAGACATTGTCCTGGAGGTTGGGACATTGACCCTGGGGATAGGGACATTGTATGAAGGTGCTGGATTTTCTGGGGTATGGGGGGACATTGTCCTGGGTTATGGGACATTGTCCTGGAGTATGGGAACTGCCCTGGGGATTTGGGCCATTGTCATGGGATATGGGACATGGCCTGGTATATGGGACAGTGTTCCTGGTATTGGACATTGTCCTGGGTATGGGAACATTGTCCAGGGGTTTGGACATTGTCCTGGGTTAGGGGACATTGTCGGGGTAAAGAACATTGTCTGGGTATGTCATTGTCCTGGGTAGGGGACAGTGTCCTGCCTGGGGGTAGGGGGACTTTGGCCTGGGGAATAGGACATTGTCTTTGGGATATGGGACATTGTCCTGGGGTTTGGGGACATTGTCTTGGAGGTAATGGGACATTGACCTGCGGTTTGGGACATTGTCCCTGGGTATGGGGACATTGTCCTGGAGGTATGGGACATTGTACCTGGAGGTATGGGGGACTTGTCCTGGAGGTATGGGACATTGTCCTGGAGGTTAGGGACATTGTCCTGGAGGTATGGAACATTGGTCTGGAGGTATGGGGGACATTGTCCTGGGGTATGGGACATTGTCGGGTATGGGAAATGACTTTGTAACAGAATTATTTGGGACATGGGCCTGGGTATGGACATTGTCCTGGGGCTATGGGACATTGTCCTGAGATATGGGACATGTCCTGGAGGTCTGGAGGACCATCTGTCATTGGGGGGGGGGAGGTATGGGACATTATCCCTGCGTATGGGACATTGGCCTGGGAGGGGACATTGTCGGAAGTATGGGACATTGTCAGGGGTATGTGACATTGTCTAGGAGGTATGGGACCTTTGTCCTGGAGTATGGACATTGTCCTGGAGGTATGGGCACATTGTCCTGGAGGAGGGGACATTGTTCTGGCGGTATGGACATTGTCCTGGAGGTATGGCTCATTGTCCTGGAGGTATGGAAACATTGTTCGGAGGTATGGGACATTGTCCTGGGTATGGGATATTGTCTGGGGATATGGGACATTGTCCTGGAGTATGGGGAATTTTCCTGGAGGTATGGAACTTTGTCCAGGAGGGTATGGGACATTTCATCCTGGGGCTTGGGACATTGTCCTGGGTATGGGACATGTCCTGAAGTATGGACATTGTCTGGGGATCGGGACATTGTTCTAGAGTATGGGACATTGTCCTGGAGGTATGGACATTTTGTCCTGGAGGTATGGGTAATTGTCCTGGAGGTATGGGGGACATGGTCACGAGGAATGGGACATAGTCATGAGTAGGGGGACAATGTCCTGGGTATGGGACATTGTCCTGGGGTATGGGGGACATTCCTGGGGTATGGGACTTGGTCTTGGGGATATGGGACATGGCCTGGAGGGTTATGGGACATTGTCCTGGGGTATGGGGACAATGACTTTGTTAAATGAATTATATTTTACATTGTTGATATTGTTATTGCTGACTGAGAATACTTGTAAGGTGGCAGGAAATCCAAACTGAAATTGGATCTTCCAAATATTAGAGAACATCACATACATCGGAACGACCTATTGGAAACCGCCGTCCTATTTTTTCTTGATTTTTTTTACCCACGATCTCGTTCTAAAAACGCTTTCTTATAGAATATTTAGATATATACTTTCAACTACAACTGAACGAAATGATATATTTTTTGGACAGAGAGAAGTGTTGTTCTAATTTGTTGAAAGAAGCATTTCCTTACCATCCTGTCAAACCAACTGCATGTACAGCTGTCACATGTCCGTCATCAAGGCAAGTTCAAGTTTGAGCCCACGAGAGTGCGGTTACGCGCATCATCCGTTGCTCATTGCATCATTTTTGTATTACAATTTTAATGTCACACAATTCATTCATAATGGTAAAATCCCAACTTCTAGGCACAACATTTGAAGTTATTTCTCATCAACAGGTATTTGTGTGCTATGTTTTGATATTGGTCTGTTTTTTTTTAAATATTTTGTTAGCTATATTTTACTATAATTAGTAGCAAGCATGTTCGTAGCTCTATGTGAGGCAATTTTAAACATCCCTACATATAAATAGAATATTCCAAGCTTACAAACACAAATTCATCTGTAACAATTGCTGGCCCATCCAATCTGTCTCTATTTTTACAACAAAGCTTAAAAGTTTCACAGCTCTCTTGAATGATTGATTTCTTTAATTTCCCAAATAAGCCTCACAAAAATCCCTAGATACTGACAGTTCTGCCAATTTGAATTGATTATTTACTTAGAAATACAGAATGCATAATTCTACAAAATTTTATTACAAATATTGGTTTTAAAACAATTCTACAGTATGTTGGATATGGAAACTAAATATTACTTTTTAATACTTTTTCAAGTGATTGTTTCAGTTTGGGGTTTCATGGTGTCTGTAAGTCCTGAGTGGCTGTGTTGGTGCATGCAGGAGAACGATCACGGAGTTCAATAACATACTAAGTAGGTAATTATCCCTTCATTTAATAGGAATAAACCATATTTCATTTCAAGGAAGCTCTAGCATCTTATTAAATAGAGGCGTTATTTAAAAAAAATCTATTTCCATACAAAACCATTTTGTTACAGTTAAACTGACAAAAGTTCTATTTCAAAGTACATTGTCAAATCTTAATACTGCAAAATTATGTATGCAAATATCTTTAAATCTTTCAGCATTGACAACGTTACAAGGAACATGTTATCATCCTGATCCTGAAGAGTCTGCCAAATTTATTATGTCAGCTCTGATAAATAAACAAAACAGTCACAGCAACATTTACAATTACAACCATTGCCTATTTATCAAGCTACATAGGATTGGTACAGTAATTAACAGCACAGTGGACTAAAAAAACCGCCAATGCATTCTGGGTAATCTATAAAGTTGGGAACTTACCATTGTAAAGCCCGTAAATTCCCCGCCAATTGGCATTTTCTTTCCTGGAAACTTGGAAAGATGACAAGAAAGGATGGTATTGCTATATTTGCACTCAGCAATGACTAATCTTTGCCTAAATCTAATGAAACATTGCTCAAATTATCAATTTGGGATAATTTTACCAGACTTGGGAAAAGGACGAAAAACCATGTTTTTTTGCAATCTAAAAACGTCACCAACTCCGGAAACCGCTTGACGTTAGGAAGTTGAATGAAAATTTGGGCAAATTGTTCTTTTGATGAGTACTTTCAATCTGCCAATGAACTAAAAAAACAATATGGAACATAAACAATTTGAAAAAAAATTCAGTGGACACCCTACTTTATGGGGGTTAAAATTTGCCAAATTTTTCATCAATTCCGCGTTGCCATTATTGGATGATTATGAATAACCCTTTATGAGTTTGTATGGTTGCATTTTTTCTTTGTGTAATGTTAGCCATATGTCATGTAAGGAAAGAATTTAGTATTCTGCCACCACCCGCAGAATTCGGCAGCCTCGACGGAAATAACCTGCATGTTGTGATGTTGGTGCAGAATACTGAATTCCTCCCCATTTTTTTAAAGCTCTTGATGAGAGGAGTGAGTGGTACTAATTTCATCTCCAGTACGGTTTTGGAGTTCTCTATGTGCGTTGCAATTTTACATTTTGTGATTTTTGCATGACCGTTTATTTCATAATTTACAATACGACACTTAAGAGCAGTGTTAACCCAAGTGCTTTTTTTACACCAGATTTTCTGATTTTTGCACATGCAATCAACGGTGTATATCGATACCAACAATTGGTTAATCCAATGCAGACAATCCTTGAGCTGTATTTTTTGCCGATGTAAAACAGCTAGTTGAACAATTAAAGTCACAAAAACCACATGGTCTTAACGGCGGGAAAAGCACTTTCACGCCGTCCAGGAGCAAGACGCCGCATCGCGTCGCACGGTGATTTTTTGCTGCGTAGTGAAGCGTGCCGCGTCGCTTACATGTACTTTTGCGTGAACGAATCGAAAAAAAAAAAACCAATATTAAACATTATTTTAAAAAAAAAAACGCTAATTTAGACCAGATGAAATTTCAATTTCTTCTGAAATTTCTGGAGCTTGGAGACAAAAGATGTTTTATTTCAATAGTGCATTAAAGAAGTATTTTATCCACTTGCAACAACATACTCAAATTGACGTCAAAGATAAAGTTTGTGAGAAAAGAGACAGCTTGAAAATGGCGTGAAAAGTCACTTTTTTTACTAAAACACAGGATTTTTCAATGTTCAATTTTCGACAAAATTTGGCAAAATTTTAAAAACAAAAAAACAGTTAACATTAAAAAAACACCTAAGTAAAAGGTAAGGTCTTAAACTTTCCTACGATAGCAATCGGTCTTCTCTGGGAACGGTTTTCTTCAATTTTTCATTTTTCGTTTCTAACTAAAGATATGCTCAATACTCAAATGTTTGGAAAAGAAAAGTCAAAAATCACTCTTTTTTGACCATTTTTCCTCTTGTATTTCGAAAGTAGCTCTATTTTAAACAAATGAAAAAAATCGTCCCTAGACAAATTTGTCTTGTTTCTAAAAAAATAACATAGAGAATCATGAAAAATTCACACCATGATCGTGTCACCCACCTTTAAAAAAATTAAAAAATATGTTTTTTTCGTATTTTTTATCAAAAATACGGAAATTTTTACATTAAATATGATCCCGCCACCATGGAGTTCATCGTCCAATTTTTTTCTAGAATGTAGACCTTTACATACAATTATCCAATACTTGCAAAGTTACAAACCAAAAATGGTATCGGAAACTCAGGGTGACACTGTCCTTAAGTGGAATTTTATAGATTGTACCACAGGAATTATGAACCTAGAAAACACCACAAAAAAACTACTCAAGTTTGAAATAGAGGTGAATGTCGCCACCAACGGCAGGGTTGTCTGCTTGTTCCGCCTTAGAACATTTTTTTCATGCTCAAATATCATGAAAATCAAGAGAAATTGGAACTTGTGCACACAGTTTCAGACGTTGCTGTGCTATTATGAATGAGAACAAAGGGAAGTGTAAGGAGTAGTTTATCACCCCAATCAATATTACCATGATTGGGATAACTATTGAATGGGAGTTCAATCTGTTTGTTTATGTTTTGGCTGTTTGCAAGAGTGCACAACAATTGCACTTATTACATCAGCATGGTATTATGACATAGCTAAAAAACATGCAAATTTATTGCAAATTATCCTTTAATCCTTTCCGCATTGACAACGTGTACAAGTGAAAATGATTCATCATCCGATCCTGAATGCGTCTGCCAAATTTTATATTGTCAGCTTTGATAAACAGTCACAGCAACATTTTACATTTACTCACCATTATTTATCAAGCTCCATAGGATTTGTACAGTACTGGAACAGCAGTGTGACTAAAAAAACGCAATGCATTCTGGGAAATCTATAAATGTTGGGAACTTACCATTTTAAATGCCCATAAATTCCAAGCCAAGTTGGATTTTTCTGAAACTTGGAAAAGAGACAAGAAAGGATGGTTCTTGCTATATATGCATTCAGCAATGACTACTCTTGCCTGAATTTACTGACATTAATTGTCAAATTCATCAATTTGGGCTAATGTTACCAGAAATTGGGAAAATGACGAAAAACAATGTTTTTTGCAATCTTAAAACGATCATAACTCCGGAACCGCTTGACGAAGGAAGTTGAAATTTGTGGCAATGGTTTCTTTTGATGGAGTACTTTTCAATCGGAACTAAAAAAAAATATGGAAAATAACAATTTAAAAAAATTCAGTGGAAACCCTACTGATATGGGTGTTTAAAATTGCCATTTTTCATCAAATTTCGCGTGCCATTATTTGGATGATTTATGAATACAACCTTTATGAGTTTGTAGGTGGCATTTTTTCTTTGTGTAATGTTGAAATTACATTGTAAGGAAAGATTTAGTATTCTGCCACCCCCCTATGAATTCGGCAACCCTCGACGAATAAACTGCATGTTGTTGGATGGGGTGGCAGAATACTGAAGTCATCCCCATTTGAAAGCTCTTGATGAGAGGAAGTTAGTGGTACTAATTTCATCTCCATACGGTTTGGGAGTTATGGGCCGTTGCAATTGACATTTGGTGATTTTTGCATGCCGATTTTTTTCATACTTTACAACTTTTTTATAAAACACAGATTTTCTCATGTTCAATTCGAAAATTTGGCCAAAATTTTCAGACAGATAACTCCAAATACCCTAAGTAAAGTAAGGTCTAACTTTCCTACGATAGCAATCGGTTATTCTCTAGGACGGTTTTCTCAATTTTTCATTTTTCGATTTCTAACTAAAGATATCTCCAATACTCAAATTTTGGAAAAGAAAAGTAAAAATCACTCTTTTTGACGATTTTCCTGGTATTTCGAAAAGTAAGCGCTATTTAAACAAATGAAAAAAAATAGTCACCTAGACAAATTTGTCTTGTTTCTAAAAAATAACATAAGAAATCATGAAAATTCAAATTGTTTTTTGTTATGACGTCTGAAAATATTTTGGGGCAAAATCATGTTTTTTGTATTTTCTCAAAATCGGAAATTGTTTACATTAATCTGATGCACCATGGATTCATCGTCAATTTCTTTCTAGAAATGTATACTTTTACATACAATTATCAAATACTTTTTGCCAAGTTACCACCAAAATGGAATACTCGGAAACTAAGGGTTGACACTGTCCTTAAGTGGAATTTTATAGATTTTACCACCAGAATTATTGACTAGCCAAACACCACAAAAAAACTACTTCAAGTTGAAATAGAGGCTGAATGTCGCCACCACAGGCCAGGGGGCTGCTTTTCCTTTCATACCTTAGAACATTTTTTTCAATGCTCAATATCATGAAAATCAAGAGAGATTGGAAATTGTGCACACAGTTCAGAAAGTTGCTGTGCTATTATTGACATGAGAACAAAGGAAGATGTTAAGGAGTAGTTATCACCCCAATCAATATTACCATTATTGGGAATAACTATTGAATGGGAGGGTCACTATGTGTTATGTTTTGGCGTGCAAGAGTGCACACACACAATTGCACTTATTACATATCAGCAATGGTATGACATAAGCTAAGCTGTGTTATAAAACAGAAAAAACTTTGTGAAACACTCGACACAATCAGGCAACAGACGCCATAAACCAAGAACACCCCACAGACACTCCATTCACTCATACATGAACTCAACACCCCGCAACTGAACATAGACACGACACCACTCCCGGCGATGATTAAATTTAGTTTTCAATGGTTCGTAACGCCCCAGATGTCCTAAAAACTTTCATTCCGATGGAATCAATCAGTCAGGGACGACATGAAACTTCCGGGAAACGTGGAAAAAAAAAGCCAACCTCGCAGCAATCCCAAAACCAGTCAAGATACTTTCAGCCCGATCTCGCTTCTTCATGCATCAGCAAAATTATGGAGTCTATGGGTTCTCGGCGAATCAATAGTGCAGCCAGACCGTTTCACCCCAACCTCTTGGTTTCGGAAAGGCGTAGGCACGGAGGACGCATCGCGGTATAATAAACGAAATTTCCAGCGCAAAGAACTCCACAATCACGTCGCAAAATACCACAGCGTTTTTATTGACCTCGAAAAGGCATTCGAACTCGCCAACAAAGATGCCATCATACAAGCCATGATCAAAGCCGGCCTCGGCGGCAAGCTAATGGCAATCCTGCCCCCCCCCCACGGGTGCAAGGACTTCCTGACAAACAGACACGGTAGAGTCCAAGTTCCAAGGCGATCACTCTAATTTTCACAGTTTTGAAAACGGCACTCCACAAGGCCAGCCTCTTAGTCCAACACTGTTCAATTTTCAATCGATGACAATTATACGGGTCAACCAAGCGCACCTATGACCAGCATGTTTGCTTACGCTGATGATTTAGTCGTTGTCTCCACCAAGGATTCCGAGCGCAGCCGCCAGAAAGCTCTCGACTACGCTCAGTCCATATCCGGAGCTTGGTCTTAAATTTTCTGTTGAACCAAAACCAAATAGCTATGAGGCTTCCAAAAAAGGTACCCCAAATTTCCAACTCACTTGTGCGATCGGCCATTGAAGGGGTCTCCGAAGATACAAGTATCTTGGTGTCATCATTGATAAACATCTCAACTTCTCAAACACATTCAGATATACTTCGTCCAAAAGGGTCAAAAATCGTCTAAACGCAATGAGGCATAAGCGTCTTCCCGGGAGAGCCAACTCTCAAGTACTCCGCATAATTTATCAAGCCACCGTTCGTCCGATTTTAAACTATGGCTGTGTAGTCGTCGCTTCGAACAAAAAACGGCCCGAAAAACAGACTCGAAAAACACTTCAGAACCAAGCTATTCGCACAATTCTAGGCGCTCCTGGCTGGGCCAACCGTCCACACTGTCAGATCAAAGCAGAAATATGGCCACTCCATTCCGACATGAGCACGACTATCTACTTTGTAGACAAAGTCCTCCGCCAACAATGAACACGATCTACACGACCAAATCTCGAAAAGGCATAACAAAATCAAGGGAAGTTCTACCGAACAAACACATGGCGCCTCACAAACCGCCGACGCCGGGAACTTCACAGCCAAGACAGCGCAACCTCCAGTCCCAGAAACTATCCAGCACTCTGAAAATAATTCCATGGTCCAACCTGTCGGGACACTGCATTCATCGTCCTTATGATAACAAAAAATCAGCTCCACCCCACAATAGTAGAAGACCGGCCTACAAAACGCATCGCAGATGCAGAGTCAACAAACTTGATCAACTTGTTTACTACACTGACGGCTCGGGCACGAAGAGCAACTTGTGGATTTTGCCGTTTGTAGCACCACATCCACAAATCCATTCAGAAAATCTATAGCCTGCTCCACGGTTACAAAACAGAATTGAAGACATTAGAGAAGCAATCCGGACGCACAAAACACAGCCGGCTCAAAAAAATCTCATCCACACAGACAGCCAAGGTGCAATCGAAAACATACGCAACCCACATCGGGACAACATAGCATGGTAATAAAGAAATTCAAAAGACATGAAAGACAGCAACAAAAATTTCATCATCAACTGGATCCCAAGTCACATCGGGCCAATTCCTGGCAACGAAGAAGCGGACGTCGCAGCAAAGCCGGACTACGAAACCCGAACCGACATAATAATACCACACAGTCGGCGCCAAACCAGAACACTTTCAACCAAACAAGCACATTCACAGTGGCAAGATCAAATTCAATTAACACAGTCAAACTCAGTACTTTGGAGACTTCCCTCACAAACACACTGCAAGCAAGTAACGCACTCAATAAATTACCAAGACGAACTCAAATCGCTATCAACAGAAGAGAATCAAAGCTAACGCCAGACAAATCATTGATCACTTAATACATGCGCCTACGCGATCAACATATACAATGTCAACATGTTCACGATCTCACTGAATGCACCAAGAACAAACACATTCGCCAACAACTCAATTCAACATCTTAAACCAAAACAACGTGTTAGCAACAACACCAACGCGATCAACATCTCAAAACGCAAACACTACGCAATACAAGAACTCCAACATTACCCCAAAATATACCAAACACAACACTAAATAACAAAATCAAAGGGTCAAAAAAAACCAGTAACTTTTTAAGTAGTCTTTTTATAATCCCAAGGTCAACAGAGTTTGCAATGACCGGCTCCAATGGAGCAACACCATGAAACTGAAAATGAAAAACTGACACACTATGCAGTTAGTGTCCTGGTGTCTGTGGATGACGACGAACATTGAGGGCAGTACCTCCCACCGACGCATTTGGTTTTCATGGTTTGTTTGGTTTTTTCCTGGTGACGGTTCGGCCTTAAAGCAATCTCATTTTTGAAGAGCGCCCCCCCAATTTTCAAAATTGAATATATTAACACGGATGTTGGTAATTGTTTAGGGAACTACACCTGTGGGGTGATGCTCAAAAATGCGTATTTATATAAATAAACATTTGGAATTAGATTGGCATCCCGATTTGTACTTAACGGCAGAGCTGAAATGCTAAGTTTATGTCTTCCATGATGAAATAGTGCCACCTCAAGGAAAATGACCTCTAAACTTGACTGCCTGTAGCCAATAAAAAAAATAATGGCGTAGCGTAGGTCTACCCTACATGGCGGTATTTCATACTGGAAAACTGGAAGGCCGTTTGCAGCAAGCCGTTAATTATTAACGGAGATCTCTGATATTAATTATTCTAATTACAAAATTCCTGCGTTGCGACACAGACATTTTCGAGCTTTAACCTTGCAAGGTTAGTAACTAGCCAGTTACAATGCAACCATGTTAAAATCTCAACTATTTTGAAAATTGTGCTACGTTATTGCCTTTAAGTGTCTGCGGGAATAGGGAGTGCTCCGCCCCATTTCTCATGGGTGGTGCATATTCCACATTTTATGAAACCATTTCACACTTCATGCACATGACATCAAATCTCCTGCCAGCAACTAATGACTTCAGGTAGAATTCTAAATTAATTTTCAAGTTAAAATTCAAGGATTACAAAGTGCTTGTTCAGACATTAGATTTGTGAGTTTGTTCCGATTCATTTATCTTTGAATACTAGCATAAACAAGCACACATGCGGCGCTGCCCCCACAATGGCGGTGAAAGATTGTGGTTGTGTTTTCCGAAAAAACTTCTTAAATTCCCTCATATTGAATATGAAGTAAAAATGGTATAGTGGAACAACGAAAACGTCACACAATTTAAGTAGCATGTGATCTGTTCAGATTTTTTGAAATGTTAAAATCGGCCTCCCACTCTTAGTTAGCGCTGGTTTCGGTCCTTCTAACCTGTACAGTCTAATACACCCGTAAAAGTACACTCAGCATGATTACCGGAAATAGGCTCGACTAATAGGTTAGGCAACAATAACTAGCTGATATAACTACACTCAATCCGTCCTTAAAGGTAGATGTTCAGAAAATTTCAAAATTAATTTGATCAAAGAACAAAAATTGGTGTTCCCTGGATAGATATTACTATCTCTGTTAATATGACATCCACATCTCTCAGAGTAGAAAATAGTGAATAATTAAAGAAAACAGGGATATAAAATCACAGTCTGCAGTTTACAATTGAAATTTGGTGCCAGTCGAAGTAAAAAAGCAGAATCTAGAAGTTGGTAGGTTTGCCTACCTCCACAGTTGTTTCCAAGGGGACACCCTTCTTTCTGACCACCCTTATGAATTCGGGAAACCTTCACGGAAATAAAACAACATAAACCATGTGGTGTATTCCGTTGAGGTTTCTGAATAATAAGGTGTCAGAAAGAAGGGTGTCACCTTTGAAACACCCCTACCTCACCTACCCATTGCATTTGGGTGTGGTGAATTGCCACAGGTAATATTTTCACCTACTGCATGTCACTAAATGTGTATCGATGTTGCCCTGTGTAACAAACCTCTGGCGTCCCCCGTATTGAATCGGCCTGACAAACACTGATTTTGATGGTTACAAATGAACAAAAACGAACGAGTTGTCAGACCATAGAGCAAGTATAAATATTTCGTGACTCGCCAGGTTCAACTTCCCATTGTGACAAAACAATATGAGAATTTGGGTGTTGTGCATACTACTGTGTAAAAAGGTCAACACGTCTTAGCAACTCGCACAAAGCCCCAGACTTACATGGCCACGCTATATTTGGGGACTGACAGCATTGGGGGATAAGGGAAAAACAGGTTGTCGATCTTTGCAATGGTAAACTATTTCAACAAACATAAATGCCTGATGATGTTCATGGATATCTAGGATCATTATTCTGTGCGAGGTTGCCCTGGAAAATCAACGACAACATGTAATTTTCCATGATATAAGGTTTACGTGCATGCATAGTAATGGACTTGGGCGGTGGTAAGGGTGGTTGTGTAGGACGGTGGTTGGGTAACAGTTATGCTGTTTACCTCAACAAGCTGGTTGAATCAAAATGCATTATCGCCCAATTTTCCTTCGACAATTGATGTGATGAATGATATGATATAACATTCAACTTCAGCTACATTTGTCTTTTTTTCAACAGCACAAAACCGGAAGGAATTTACCCTAAATTGGGTACTTCAATTAGTTTAATGTGCCGGTGGGCATTTAATGATTCCTAATTTGCCGGTATGCGATTGCAACTGGTTTTTTAATTATTCTGCAGGAAGGGGTAGGGTACAAGTCAAATATAAGAAGTGTTCCACTGATCTGCATTTTGCAAGGTAGAGTTTTATTGATCTATTTACAATATAACTTATTCTTTTGTTGTAGGTTGAAAGCAGAACTTGTGGATATTTAGACTATATGATTATTATGGACAGCAGGAAACAAGGTAGATTGGACACTGATCTCTAATGTGCAACAGTATGTTCACTAGCCAATACCAATGACTTACTTGGTCGGTCTGTGTCTGGGCGGTATCAATATATTTAGGAGCATGTGCTCCACCTTTAGAATGCTTGCTGTTTTGTGCCGAATGGTAAATACCTTGCACAAATCTGGACAGGCCTTGTTAGGAACCTTAAAATTACCATGACATTACAATTGCAGCAGCAAATGGGTGTTTAGTAAAGGTGAAATTTGGGGGTGTTCTTACTTCAGAAATAATATACCACTTTGGGTTAAACATTGGTGCGGGTGGCTGCTTGGTAAATTATCTGGTTAAGCATTTGACTTTTCACCCCCAAACTTACTGAACAGCACAAATTGGCACTTGTGCCAATTTGTTATGCTCAGTTAAGTACCCTGTATAGCTGTTAGCAATGTGCTTTGATTGGCAATGAATATAAAATTAGCTGAATTGTATCACAGTGCTGCAACAATGCACACTCCACAAAAAACTTTATAAAAAAAAGTCTTCTTTGATGGTGGGGGGATATTTTATAAGCAGATATCTGCAAAGTTCAGTAATGCATACATTTATGTGGAGAAGCAGAAGCTTAGCCTATTGTGACAGTGCTTGCAAAACCAAGTGGCTTGATTCGAGTTTGGTTTGAAATACTGGGGTCATATACTTGCACTTGAAAAAAATACTTTCCAATTCAACGAAGTGTTTCGGTTTTCACTTTTCTTGTCTTTGAAGCCAAGCCAGTAAAAGTGATTGAAACAGGTTACCAAAACTAAACAAAGCTTCAAGGTGCAACGAGAGATTTCAAATAAACAGGCGTCCCGAAAAAAATAGAAAAATATGATTTTGCCCCCCTGTCTAAAGCTTTATATCAAAAATATCCCTCTGTAAAGGATTGAGCTGAGAACTGTTCTTTGGTACAAAAATTGTGAAATTTCATTCTCTAATTTCTATTGAATTATAGCATATACAAATCACCCTTTTGTTTTATTTTAAGTTATTTCTGTAACAAAATAAAAGGTATAGGGAATCTATGGAGGATATATCTATATGACAAATCATACATCTCACAGAAAATATGGATGACTTGAAATCTCTGCGTGCACCTTTAAAACTAGTGAAGGATTACATCTTATCTCATGTGAAATGTTGTGTCCCCTATTGTGTTCAGTTGCTTTCACGAAACTCAAAATTAGTCCGAAAAGCATGAAACGGTTTGAAACTTTTGCTATTATAGAAAATGAATTAGTTTCTCCTTTAGTAATGCTTCAAATAAATTAGTGAAGGTTTCACAGATTTTTATTGCATGAATAAAAAAAAATAATTAATTAGCAAGATAATGTGGCCTGCCCAAAGGAACATGCTTGGCAGCTGGGTTCATAAATGTACTTTCTCTGAAATCTCTCCCTAGATGGTCCGAGCAACAGGGTCACTGTGGAACAATCCACCCCAAGAAACCACCCTCCGATGGCACAGCAAAGCAAAGCAGGTCAGTTGAAATGTTTAATTATTGATGCACAAGTGATGCTAAAAGTGTCTTACTTTGAGTTACGAAAGGAAGACGTTTTTTTGCCATTAGACACGCAACCCTCAAGGGCCTCACTCCCCCGGTTTTTTAGCCCATTGACGGCCAGACATGGGGCAATTACGATAAGGTCTATAGTGGTGAAATCATGGTGATACGTTATACTGAAAATTAAGAGCAAATTTGAAGAAATTATGACTGATTGTGGCTTCTTAACATTTCCCGGACTTGGGCCCCCTTCTGCCCAGATACACTTAAGGTAGGATCATAAGATAAAAATCCTTTCCTTATAGAAAACTGACCATAAAATCAATCCCCAAATCAATTTAGTCCAAACTTGACTATGGTTAGAATTGAAACTTTCCTCCACGTATTTTTGCAGTTTCAAAACAGGCGATGTGTTTTAGTGGTTTTTGTTTTTATTTATTTTTTAAAAACTCCCCAATTTCAATAAATAATTTCCCAGCTTAAATGGAAGTGCTTTTAAACTGAAA
Source organism: Ophioderma brevispina (assembly GCA_023653785.1). Classification (NCBI taxonomy): domain Eukaryota; kingdom Metazoa; phylum Echinodermata; class Ophiuroidea; order Amphilepidida; family Ophiodermatidae; genus Ophioderma; species Ophioderma brevispina. The sequence continues at coordinate 24,384 of JAMKCH010064467.1, forward strand.
ACCTCCAGGGGATATGTGTCTAAACAAAATACCTAAATTCTCACGTAGGCTTTTAAAATCAAGTGTTTATTTTTTAGAAAAAATTTTTTAGGGAAAAATAATTTAGGGAGAATTAAAAAACACATGTAATTTCAAATAGAAGAAAAACACTCAAGCTGCAAAATCTAACGTGAGAAGTTCTAAATTTGATTTCCTTTCATATTGCCACCTTATGCATCACCAAGGGAGGTGTAGTTCCTTCTAGGAACAATTCTGGAAAAGTTGAACTTCAGATTTCTAGAAATAATCAGCCAAAAAAAGGTGTTTTCGCGGACAAAACTTGTTCTTTGTTTGATGACATACAGAAAATTAAAATTCTATGGAAATTTGATTGCTCTAACATAAAAAACAGAACAACGAATCTTATAAATCATCAATACTTGAGAAAGAAAATGAAATAAAATGTGTAGTGTTTTTCACCCAAAATTGCCCCATTTGGTTCCATTTTCTATAATGCCACAATCAGTCCCTGTACAAAGTCTATGGGAATTTGAAAATGCATTATTGGGACCTATTCTCCAAAATGCCTGTTGGAAAAAATTAAATTTGGCACATAGTTTTTTCACCAATACCAACATGGCATGAGAATTTCAAACAAGGATCTGGGCTTCATTGAAGCCGTAGGCCGTGATCCAAACCGTTAAGCAGGTCCTTATTTGTTTAGGGCCAGTGAAGTTTGGTAACCATTTCTCAAAAGCGAGCGAGACCATAGCAATTCTGGACTGGAGCTTGCCCTGATTTCTAGCCAGAGTGTCTGCCTCGAGGCTTGTTTTAATGAAAACTGCAACCGATCGATATAGCTCATCTGCCCACACGTTTGCCGACGGGAGGTCAGTAATCACCAATCTTTATCCTAAAAGTCCCTGGTGTTAGGCAAATGAATTGACATAGCACGGGTCCAGGGAAAGAGTTAATTCCTGGTAAACCAGTAGGATAAGCATATATGTCATTGAAGGTTTGAACCATAATTAAGTAGATTATTGCTTCCCCGCCGCACAAGTTCGGAACGGGGACGGGGACTATAAAATGAGCAGCGTCCGTCCGTATGTTCGTACGGTCTGTCATCTGTGATAAAAGTTAACCATGTGGTATACGATTTATCTGGAGTTCCCGTAAGGGCCAACAATCATGTAACTTGGTGGAAAGAAGGCGGGTTGATGAGTTCTCGACCTGATTAGATTTTGGGCATAAATATGCTAATTAAGTATCTAATTGACATAATTTATAAAAAAAATTTCCTGCAAAGGGCTTTTACAAGTTTTCTGGAGTTTCCGTAAGCATAAACCATATAATGATGTAACTGGGGGAAGGAAGTAGGCTTGATGAAGGTCTTGATCTTGATTAGATTGAGCATTTTGAGCAAATTGAGTATGCAAATGAGCTAATTATTAATATGCAAAAATCAGCATTACTTGCTATATTTTGACACTGACCATTGGATACTCACATTCCTGCCATTGCATGAAAAGCCCTATATGGGGCACATCTTTTTTGGAAATGAATTTGAAAGTAGTGATATATGCGGCTGAGGTTATGCAAATGAGCTAATTTAAATATGCGTACGGTTTATGTGGATAGCAAAATTCTTCGCTAATGAGACTATATGGCCATAGGGGAGGGGGGGTGGGGTGTTGCCCGGTGTGGGGGGAGGGGTGGGTAGGATATTGCGGGTGTTGGGGAGGGGGTGGGGTTGGTGCATGGTTGTTAGGGTAGGGGGTGTTACGGGGTGCTGGGAAGGGGTGTTGAATGAATGATGAAAGTGTGGGGGAGTGGGTGGATGGATGGAACTGATGGGGAGGGTTGATGAATGAAGGAAGAACAGCGGAGCGGGGGGAGGGGGAGGGGGGGAAGGAGGGGCGGAAGAGGGGCGTCCACGGGGGCAGGAGCGCGGGAGAGCGGGGGGGGGGAAAGGGGGGCGAAGGCGACGTCTTTGGGAGGGGGGGAGGCGGAGATGTCGAATGGAAAGGGGGCGGGGATGGGGGCAGTCGGGGGGGGGGAGGAGGGAGGTGGGGGGAAGGCGGATGGGTTGGGGGAGGGGCAAGGGGACGGGGGGGAGCCGGGTTGTGGTGGGGGCTCGGGAGGGGGACAGCGGAGGTGGTAATGGGGTGTGTTTGGTGGTGGGGGGAGAGGGGTGGAGAAGGGGGAGGGAGGGCTGGAGGGGGGTGTGGCGGTGGTGAGGGGGGGCTCGGGGGGGGGTTGGTGAGGGGGGTGTGAAGGAGGGGGGGGGTGTTTGAAGGAGGGTGGGGAGGGGGAGGATGGGGATGGTGGTATTGGGGAGGGGATTGGGAGGGTGTTGGTGAGGGGGGGTGTTGTGGGGTGTTGCGTGGGGGTGTTGGGCATTGCGGGGTGTTGGGGAGGGGGTGGGGTTTTGAAGGGTGTTGGGGATGGGGAGGCGTGTTGAGGGGTGTTGGGGGGAGGGGGGTGGGTGTTGTTGTTGTGCATTTATCGCATATTAGTGATGACGACTTCGGCGGGGAATAATTTTTACGGAACGCGGTGTAAATACGAGTTCGCCTTGTTTTATTGATTCTGCTAAGAGAGTGCACAAAATCAACACATTTTAAAATTATTTTCAGATAAGATAGTAGAAAATGATTGGTGAGAGGGTTGTGATGTGATGTCTAAGATTTTGTTTTATGCCACAGAATTCCTTTCTACAGAATTTAAGTAGCAAAAAATGCTGAACATATTCTGTAATTCCCATTGTTTTATCAGAAGATGTGTGGTAATCTTTTTTTTTTTTTAAAGTTACAGTTAGATATGACACTCTCATTCTCCGTTAATACTACAAAAAAAAATATCACAATGTGTGCTATCATCATGGTATTTTGGGTTATTGAGTTCCAGTAGCAACTTCCCATATGTTGCAACAAACATCAGTGACCACGAAGTCCCCTTGGTAGTGGTGGTTTAGTAGTCCAGTGCCTGTTTTTTAGGTATTTAGGGGTTTCTTAGAAATGAGGGTGGAATGTATGCACCTATCAAAAAATTGCTTGCACACGAGGTGTTGTTTGTGTTTTTTAAATTTTAAACCCTGGCCATGTCCCGGCCTTGCCGGACAACATTTTTATGTCAAACACCGGGCAAAGTGCCGACCCATAATGGCCGGGCAGGCAAAAGCGTCAAAATGTATACCAACCCGACGTGGGCGATTCATTTTTTGATATGCTGCTTTCAAATATCGTGGATTGTAAGCTTTGTCATCCTAAGTGTTATCTTTTTGTAGAAGAACTTGCGCTTCCATTTGTCCCGACCCCAAAATTTTCCCGGCTTTTTGACCGGCGTGTGCGTCGTGAACTCCATGAACAAGTCCCGGCATACGCCCGGTACACCCGGGCAAAAAAAGAATCCCAACTCCCCAGCTATCAGGTAGTACAAGTCCCGGGTACCCATGGGCCGGGTATTTTTTGATAAGGCATTAGGGATATAACTATCATTAAAACAATAATTAAGTGTATCTGCCCAGAAGGAATATGACAAATTAATTGGGCATATTTGAAACTTGTAGTCACCATTTCTGTTGTGTTGTGAGGAGGCAGGGATTTGCCATCAGGCTACAGATGGAGAGAGCAGAGCAGAAGGCCGAGAAGCAGCAGGAACAGGAGAGAATTCTTGGGACAGACGGATCTTGATAGAGAGGGAAACACAGAGACTGTTTGAGCAGCAGCAAGAGAAGATAAGACAAAGGCAAGAAGAACAGAAGCGGCTGGATGAGGAGGGGATAGGAAGAAAGAGAGAAAGTGTTCAACAGCAACAGATGGGAGAGGAGGAAAAGAGAATGCTGAAGAGGAAACACACAGGTAGGGTTTAGCACAGGAAAAATGGCAAGGTTGTGTTAGTTGAGACCCCCCTTTTCCGTTAGGGGACCAAACACAAAATCGGAACAAGTGACAAAGCTGAAATTAGGTTTGGGTAACAATACCACACCACTTAGAGCCACATTAAACTTAAGAGAGAAGGGCTTTATGGGGCTCTGAACCCATGTAAAAACACACAAAATGGTGCACCCTGCTAAAATTGTGCTTCTCAGTAAATTGCCACCTCGACACGATTACTGTGACATTGGGGAGAGGGTACTACGCACTGTCAAGCCGAAGGTGTGTTAATCCAAAGCATGAAATAACATTTGCTTTTAGTGATGAGCAATGGATGGATATGCTTTGTGCGTTGTTTTGTGCACCTGATTAAAGTTGCTTACAATATGGGGTGCACTTTTCATTAAACAACCTTTAATGAACCCCATGCTGTTTTGTGATCTGGAGTGGTAAGTAGCGACCAAAGTTTTTCATTTTACAGAAAATACCAAACCAAACGCACGATGCTGTGTATATGTTGATAACAACAATTCTAGAAAATGTTATGATAGAAATTAATACCATTTTCCATAGAATAGGCCAAATTTTAATGCTCCTTTTAGAATGGAAACAGACCGAGAATTTATATTTGTAAACCGGTCCACTAATCTTGAGTACTTCATGCGTGCTGTTTGATTTGTGCTTGTGATATATTCGTAAAATGGAAAACTTGGTCTCTATATCTTGAGGAATTCATGCGTGCGTTCTCCGATTTGTTGCTTTCAGCAAATTATTCAGTTGGCCTAAATGTTGTTTGTACCTTCAGTTAGGGTGTTTAGCCTAATGTTAAGAACTGACCCAAGGAAATCCAGTTAACCAATCATAAACAATTTTATTTCTATTGCCAGCATAACCTGTGACATTTCCTTCTCGCCCATAACATCATCTTTTCAGAGGCTTATTGAACAGCAGAAGGCTGCCAAGAGCAGAAGGCACGAGAGGAAGAAAGAAATGCTTAGACAAACAGCAGTTGGCCCTCCAAGTCCAGCAGGAGGAAGAAGAAAAGAAAAGGTTACGACGGCCAACAACGGATGATCCACAGACAGAGGGAGGAAGACGCAGGAGGCAGAGCAAGAAACACCCCAAAGAGGTATGATTTACTGTCTGTAGAAGAAACATCAGGAGATGTTGGGCTAATCAGTTACAGTGTGAGACATGTAGTGCTGTTCATTCAGGCTTTGCGTTTAAATAATCCAGCAAATAGTAGAACGGAAGTGTTTAGAGTTTGTTGTTGTCAAATTCGCTTAGAAGTGCCACGTAATAGGATTCATTGCCCCAGCAAGCCAAATCGGTCCAAAAAAATCACAGGGCGCAGGACACATCCATACACATGAAAGTGAATTCCCCGCGTTAAGACCCGAATTGCTTTGGACAGATAGATTGCCGGGACAACGAATATTATACGTGGCACTTCTACCAGTGCATACATTTTGCATCTTATTCCTGGGAACAACACAGGTTTGGACACTTAATCTCTTAATCTTACATTGTGCTATTTTAAAATACTTGCAAATAATTGTGACCCATTCACAAAATGTATTGACTGTATTAATACCGAATTTTTTCTTAAAAACCCTTTGCTTCTATCTCTGCCATTATTTTTATGTTATAATTAAAAAAAAAACAATGTTCTCTCTTCAGCACCCCTTCTTGCCAACTCCAGAGAGAGGCATGCCACCCGGCCAGGCTGCCAGTACCCCTCCACCACCACTCATGCAGCAGGGTCCCCCAGGACCTGCAGTCCACCACCAAACACCACAACCACCTAGTTAGCAGGACCTCCTGGGCCACACCCGACATAGTAGAGGGCCTCCCTCCACCGAGAGGGAAAGTCCCCACTCGTCAGCGTGAAGGTAGGTCAATTCTAAACATTGGAAACAGAAATGTCTGGTTGGAGGCACATTGAAGATCTTGTGAAGTAGAAATCAGACTTGGGATGGAATCCCTGGTGACTTTGAACACATGTCTATTTGTTAAAATACCATGGTGCTTACAGGAATAAAAATAAGTCTTACAAAAATGGGCCAACGTAACAGGTACATTAAAAAATTTATAAAATGTCAATCCATATTTTCTTTTTTAGTTAAATCAAATATGACCTGCCTCTATTAAACGGCATCTTAGAATCCTTTATATGCATTGCAGGGAAATTAAAGCACCAATTATAGCGTTCCTGTGTGCCCACACTTTAAGGAATAATACCACATTTATTTAATTTACACACTCAATTTTTCTTGATATTGAAGAGCTACAGTTTATTGTTTTGAATGAACTAAAACGAACTCAAAAGTGAGTAGCTGTAAGTGATTTGCAGTCTAGAAATAAAAAACTTTTTATAGTAAAGGTCCACGGTCCCATCGCTAATAGCCTCATTCCCCAGGGACCCCAGGATGAACCGGGAAAGTGGTCAAAAAATTTTGGTATCAGAATTTTTTTTTTAATATTTTTATTATTTACCCTGTGAAATCTTGGGCTAATAAAAGGATCTTTGGTTTGGATGTGATGAGCGAAATATGCCCCAATTTGGTCGACCAATATTAATTTTACAACAGTACTCTAGGGGATTACAAAATCCACTTGTTTTTAGCTGTCATTTTCAAAAGCGGTTGACACATATCGGACACAAACTTTACCGATGGAGTTTTGGGGTAAAGGCCATTCTATCAAGATACAAATTTATAGACTGTTAAATCGGGGCATCCCCTTTAGTGCTTCGATAGAGTAAATAGTGCAAATTGCAGCGCTATTTGATTGCTCGAAACAGGGTGAAAGCAAGGTCATTTATTTTGGAAGTATCCCTTTGTTGAGATGCAACTGGGTAAACCTTTTTAAAATTCCATCTTTGTTACACATGATGCTTTTTTTTTCAGGCCAGAGGTAGCACCAGAGCCTGTCGCAACTGCCACAAGCACTGGAGAAAGTTTTCGGAATTTAAGACGCAAAGGGTGCAAGAAGTTGGAGTGACTGAAATAAGGTAAAACCCTGTAAATTGGAGACAAATTGTTCTGCATTTATATACCACAGGAAAATATATTACTTGGCTTTGATAATGGGAATAAGAAGTTTAAATGAACAGTGTAGCTCTCTTCCTATCATGCCAGATGAGCTTTGTTATAGTCTGTCCTGATTTTTGTTTATTTAGTCGTGTCAGTTCATGCATATTGTCGAGGTATATGGTTTATCACTGGAGGGGATGTTTGATAGGGCGGAAATTTAAAATGCCCAAAGATATAGTGGTAGATACTTATTAAGAGTAAATTATGTTCTTTTATTGCATATATGAAAAGTTCCAAATTTGTAAACTAATTAAAGTTATTTAAATTTCTGATCCCCCCGTTTGAGTTTAAATCAGTAAATGGAATGTTTGATAATCATCATATTTGTCCTGTCTATGTGCTAGAATTTGCTAAATTAAATAACTTAAGGGCTTTGCCTTTATGATATATCTGGTGGTTTTTGCCACTGACAGTCTTTGTCATTCAATCTAACCAACGCTACTTTTGCTTGAAGAGGGTGTGTGGGTGGTGACTATCAATGAGCCCACGCTCTTCTATATTTATTACACATACAGTCATACAAAACCTTTTTCGTAATTTTCAATCATAGGTTACTAGTTCACATCAGTGAACGGATTTAATATTATGAATGGCAACGATCCTCCAAGTGAAACCCATGCAATAATTTTGGCCTCAATCCTGCCACACAAAAGTGGCATTGATTTTCCTGGAAAACCTATCCTCTCAACATGAAGAATCGTCGAAAATGTTTAATGAACGAAAGTGAAAAATAAAAAATCGCACTATCTAGTAAGGGATACAAGTAGTTCATTTTACTGTAAAATTGTATCTATCTGTTTTCAAATTTTCAAAAATACAAATCTGTACTGTTTAGTGATTAATCTTTTTGTTGGGTATTCATGCTAATAATTTTAAAAATCACAATAGCAGAGATGGTCAACGCTCCCCGTTTCCGCGGGAGACTCCCGGTTTTTTGTTTGTTCCTGTCTCTCTCACCCTCTCCCCCCGATTTTGCTTTGCCAAATCTCCCCTCCCGATTTCCATATATTTAATGAAAGAACATATAAATAAAGACAATACCTTTAAGGAAAGAGGGCAATATCTTTTCAGAGTCAATAAAGAACATAATTTGAAATGTATTTTCAATTTATAAAATCTGTTAAACTGGTTTCCGACAATCGTTTTTTCTCCCGCTTTTTGATGGTTCACTCACATTAATATTTTGATTTAATTAACCATTTAAAAACTGGCTTTTTGTATGAGGGCTAAATGTCTTCTGAAGGTAATTTAGTTAACTACTTAACTGCCTCCTGAGCATTGCGGGCACATGGAGAACTTTTAAAAAACAAAATGAGTCTGATTGGCCAAGAATTACCCCTTTAATGCACAAAGCATATTTTTTTTATCAACATTTTTTAAAATAGTTTAAGGTACGGTTTACAAATGATGTGGATTTGAATGTTTAAAAATCATTTTGACAAAAAATTAAAATGATTTTTTTGTGCTTGTTAAGGTCGTCAACTTTAACATGACATGAGTCCATTTCTTATCTTTGATTATTCACCTATGTAAGGAAGTTTAAACTTGGTTTGATATAACAGCTCAAAGGATTTTTTTCATATTAAGCATTTATAATAACTATGAAATTTAAAAAAATAGATCACTCTACTAAAAACGTGTAATGTTAAAGGTGCTGCTGAATAATTTTAATTTATGTTCTCGCATATCTAAAGCGAATATTTTTGCACATCTTAACCCCCAGTGGCTTTCCGACTGAAAATT
>JAMKCH010064468.1:0-16152 GCA_023653785.1 Ophioderma brevispina
GGAGTCAAATCTGGGGGATCTTCGCAACAAAATAACTGCTGTCTTTGCAAGCATCCGACGGACAAGAATGTTTCGATGTCGATTATTGGAATGGAAAAGAGCACGCAAGCCTGCATCCGTCTTAGAGGCTGCCAACTTCCCCAAGGGGGGGGGGGGGGGGAGCAGCGCAGTAAAGAAGAATGAGGCAAGATATTGTAATTCCTTATTGAAACTAATTTGTTCAATATCAGAGCTGACCTTTGTCGCAAAACAAAAGAAACCATAAACAAAAGAATGAGCTGGAAGAATGTGTATTGTCTTAAGAATCCTGAAAGAGTAACAATCCGTGGATAAAATGAAAAAGTGGTACAAATTTTCAATCGGCCATAACTCGGTCAATATGTCTCCTTTTGGAAAGATGTTTTCGGTGTCGGAAACCTACTGAAATGCACTTTTCAGAGGTGTATGAATTTGTATGGTTCACTCTTTTCTTGTCGTGAAATAGAGTGCGCTTTTAGGGTTTCCTTTTTTTTTTGAGACACCCGGTATTTATGTGGTAAAGACTGAGTATTGATGATCATTCGACTTCCGACGAGATCCGTAACACAATAACGTCTTTACTCCGCATTGCTGTTCCCACTCCAAAGTGAAGCTTGTCTCTTTAAAGCATATCAGGGTAGGTTAGTGGTCTGTTACCTCTACTTGAATGGGAGTTTCTGATCTTAAATGCTTAGCTATACCGATGTGGTGAGCACAGAAGGTCAACGTCCATTGCATTCAATGGGGCTTGACCTTGTTTCCCCCTACTTTGTTAACTAATAAACATTTGAGACACTCAAACTATTCCATATTTTAATTCTATTCCCTCCACCAATAATTTGCACCATTTTTTATCCAAATATTTTGACCCCTGTACAACTGAAATTGACCCTTTTTATTGATTTTTTGCTATTTTAGCCTATAACCCTGAAACTTTAGACTGTACATATTACAAACTATACCTTTTCTGAAACCTTATGGTTAGACACATAACGTGGTACACTTGTCAACACAATTGGATCAATTTAAAAATTTGACCCCTGTACAATCGTTATCTTAGCCCCCTCTCCTTAAAGTCTGACTCAGAGATTTCGAAATATTATTTTTTTGTGTAATAATGAAAAATAGTCAACTAGAACTAAAGAAAGTAACTTAAAATGCATAATTCCGAAATTTGAGATGAATCGGATTTTTCGTTTTGATGCAGTAAACATTTATGTGTAGTATTACGTCCCACAGGATAACAAAAATTCCGGATCCGGAATTTTATAACAAAGTTGTGATTTTCTATATGAAGGAATTCGATTTAAGCTTAGCAATTTCACACAGTGATTAGTATATGGACAAGCATTATGGACATGCAAAAAACACGTCAGGGCGCCCTTTAAGGCACCATTTGTAGCACTTAAGAACCACGTTTCAGGGGTTCATGTCAGGCTGTCTACATATTTAATCACTCAAACCTTTTGTACTTGAGATGTGTTACAAATGTCTGCTAGCTACCAGGCTAAACTTGATTAGTCTGGCCAATAATCCATGTCGGTCAAGCAAAGCTAGACAAGAAACTGTGTTTCTAAACATCAGTTTTGGTAATCTCAAGAGCTGCAGTAGACACTGTCCATTTAATGTTGTCAATCGGTGTCGCATCATATGTGTCACATTTATAGAGCTCAAGGTTCATCGAATGATGCAAATTGGTCCACCCGAGGTGAATGTTCCAGTTGAGGGCCTTAACGCAAATATACCTATGCTAAGGGAGAATAGGACTTGTCCGTTAGTTTGGACGTGATCTTAATTTAGTATTGTCTTCCTTGATAAGACTTATTTTTCCCATCGAAACTGCTTGTCTGTTGTTTGCGGATTGTCTTGCCGTTAACTTCTGTTTCCCCATATGTTAAAGGATTGTTTGTTTGGATTCATTTGAGTTTGGATTTCTTGAAAGAAATGTAAAATGTTTTGACAGTATTGACAGTATGGGGTTATTTAGGTTATTTTGATATACGGAATAAACCGTGACCTTGTAGACGAGATTATTCGGTATAGTGCTGAAATAAATAATGCGCGCAGTGTGCAATGGCGAACAGAATAGGTAGGACACTGCAAGGACACTGTCAATTCACGACACCCATACTTGAAATCTAGTCAAAACGCATCATGACGTATGACGGAGTGCTTATTTAAAATACTGCTTGTACAGAATCGTACGTTTGCTTGTTCATTTATTACGTATGTATTGGGCTATTCCAGAAATTATCCACACCCCCAAGATAGCAATTACAAAATTTGAAATGATTATGGGAATTCCTAAGCTGCTTTAGACAAATCAGTGCGGGGATTCCTGTGGTAATTCCCATGGCATTCTTTCATCATGTCATCTTTGGGTGTTTGTGACTAACGGAATGGAAAAAACAGCTTTAGTGATAGTATTCTTTGGGAAATGAGATTTTATTTTAGTGGGTTAATAAAACCAAGGGAAATCTCAGAATCACCTTTAGTTAGCTACTCAATTATCTATTAAGTGCATATGTTAAGATAACGCAATTTGTATATTGGCTGTGCTTTTTACGCTTTTCATTGTGGGAATTCCCATGCAGTTTTGGATTTCATGATGGGAATTCCCATGCACTTTTGGGAGTTCACTATGGGAATTCCCATGCATTTTTGAGAAGGGTGTAGGAATTCTGACAGCTTTGGGGTATGCAAATAATTCCTGGAATAGGCCATTATGTGTGACATTGAGTGCGTGTGCCTGTATCCTCGTACAAACGGATGTTGTAGGAATACTTTCAATATTAATGTACATAAACATAAATTGATTGTGAAATTTTACTTGACAACACAAAATTAGGCGTTTTTCATTCTGTACGATTTTTATCTTTATTGCATTTTCAGTTCGAAGTCATCTTCGAAGAAACCCAGTTTTGAAGAAATCTGTAAATTTGCGGCAGACAAGGTAAGGTGATGTTCTTGAATAACATAGACGGAAAATATAGCTATTCAAAAGGATGTAATACTAATTAGAATTGGAAAGAGTTCCATATGTACCCCTCCTTTAAAATTCCACAGGAAACAAATTCTTTCTATTTATGGCCTACACTAACAACAAACCCTAAGGCCAAAAATGAAAAAGAATTTGTTACATGTAGAACTTTGAAGGGGTACATATGGAACTCTTGCCTTAGAGGGATAATGTGCTTTACTTGTGTAGGATAGACAGATTTTAGGTACTTGATTAGGGTAGGGTACGTAAAGGTTAAATAACCACAAATAAAAATAAATATTTGTTTAAAATTAAATAAAAAGTCCACACTCATTAGAGGCATTTTGATTTTATGGCGAAATTCTGATAGCTATATTTGACACCCTATTTGCTGCAAAAGACCGAAAGAAAATTTGCAAGTTGCAAATTAAAAGATTACGCGCAGTAGAAACTGCGCCGTGACAATGGAATGTTGATTCAGAGTGCAGGTGTAGAAATAATTATGGTCCGGCGTACTCATAGTCCGGGAACAATGGTGAACAATAGGGCAATCGATTCAGTTGACTCTTCGCGAAACATTAGTTTCACGCTTTATTCCGTTATCGTCTATGGAGCCCCGGACTGTGGCTCCCGCCGGATTATATCTGCTTTCACACCGGTGTAAAAACAGATATAACAGAATTGGGGGCTCGTCCGGGAAATTCTGTTATGACGTCTCGTAGGCGCCAAGGTCAGAAATACCTTTCAAACACAAATAAATGAGCCTTGTGCAAAAGTGATCTAAATTTATATAATAAAACAGTTTTAATGATCTTCAATTGGTTTGATTCAAGAATTTGGTATGTCCCAACAACATTACATAGTAAGATTACACACAATTTATAAGATTTATACTTAATTGTAAACAAGAATGTCCACTAATGTCCACAAGAAGCGTTGCAGTTCAACGATGATATGTCCTCACAGCGAAGACTCCAAAATGACAGCGCATAAGTTCACATGTAAAGCTCAAATCTACCATTAGTTTTTTAGTTAGTTATACCAAAGTTTTAAATCCGGAATCCCATTTCTCCTCTTGTGCAATCTATCTAACAGGTGCACCTTGCACAAACAACACTAGGGGAAATCCCTGTTCTTTTTCCTATCATAAACAAAGTACTTTTCCCATGAGAAATCTTTTTCTCAATAAAATTGAGAAAATAATATTTTAATCAAAATTTTGAGGGTAATATAACACAATGTAATCGCATTCTGTTTGCCGGTGTCTTTCCAAAAAAAGACACCGGCTTCTGCAAAGACAAAACCTTGCAACCTGGGTATTTCATCTTTATGGGATACATTATTATACCATTATGTATAATCAGTGCAAATCCCATGGTAATCTGCCAACGTGAGCCAGAGATATGACGGGTTATTAAAGGCTATCTTTTTTTCACCCATTCCAATGGGATTTATACAGTCAACATCATTTGCCCATTCCGCAGTTGGGTGAGCGATTTCCAACACAATGAATGTACTGCTGTATTCATGGTATACCATTAAATGTTTAACAATAAAATGAAAATGATATTAGGTTTTGTAGATTTATTAATGGCAACTGGGCATTAGAAGTAATGCATATGCATTGTTTAATCCTATATTCGCGTTCTAAACATTTACGATCAGCACAAATCAAAACTTCGCCTTATGTCTATTTTGTTATCTTTACCTGTGCAGTTAGTTTTAATGATATATAAATAGCATTTAGTATATAATATTGTAAATTTAGTGGCACTCCTGGGTTTGAATATTAGTCACATTTCTCTCTTACAACTTCAACTTTTATTTCCATAAAAATCATATACAACAACGCACAATACATAAAGCAGAACAATCTTGGGAGGAGTTGACTGAAAGGCCAATAAGACCAGATGAAGTAAACCCCTTAAAACAAAACAAAAGCAAAAATATGCCAACACACTGACAAACATTCAGACAGAAACCAAATCACACAAGAAAACAGGACAATGTTCATGGCAGCAAAAATCAAATTACGAAATTATGCCAATAATAACAGATTTAGGATAGGGTAAAAAGTGATCATTCATATTTGGAAATAAGTAGACGTTTGAATTGTTTTCGAAAATGATGGACAGATTTAGAATTTTAAGAGGTTCTTCCAAACTGTTCCAAAGAACTGTCCCGATGTTCGGACTGCTTGATCAGAAAACACTTTCTTATTTTTTGTTATATTATAAGCATTATTGTTTCTTGTGTGATAATTGTGAATGTCAGAACGTTTTGTAAAAAGAACTCAAAGTAGCTCACTGACAATGAAAGTCCTTTGCTCGCCATGTAACCTGTTTGCACAACTTTTGGGGAACCTATAGTCCTCCAGACTTATAGTCCACCAAAAACGGTGAAGAGTAGGGCACTCGATTCATTTGGCTCTTCACGCAATATTTCGTTGTTGTCTATGGAGCCCGGATATGGCTCTAGGTGGACTATATCTCCATTTACACCATATTGTAGACATGAAGATCACTATAATATTTCAACAACAATTTGCTACTCGGGTAAATATTAAACAAGGTTCTATAATCATTTTACCATTTGTGTTATTTCAGGTTTCACATCACTATTCTGTTCCAACATACGTTTTGTTTTTTGATGCATTTCCAGCAACAGATTCAGGGAAAGTAAGTAGCATCTGTTTTCTTTCCCGCTTCCCTATGTCACATTCGATTAACAAATCCAAACGAGTATTCTGTTTCCGCGGATCGCTCTGTCTGCCGGTACACCTTCAAACCAGACTGGTTACCGATGGCAGCCATAGTCCTTTCGCCACTGTAAATTATCCCCTGAATTTCAATACTTTGTTAACTATAGGTTTTCCCGGCCAAATTCGTACTTATTTCATTCAAATAAGTGTTATACTTTTTCAATTTCGTGATGAATGTGAGTGAGCATTCATACACTGGTGTCAATTTCCTACAAAATACAAACAATTTCATTTTAAGCCATTCAATTTCATGTTGGTGTATTTAACTTCGTTTTTGTGCAATTAAATTCGTTTTGGTTCAATCAAATTAGTTTGTATTAAAACAATTTGGTAATAAACGCAAGGAATGTGATCAAATGACATACAATTTCAACATGTATGTCGTCACGTAGCAACGCGAGTCTACTCCTGTTTTCAGTTTCATGTTCATTCAATTTACATTGTAGGGCATTCTTTTTGATAAATGAACAATATTTCAAACCATGTAATTTTGATAAATCTTGAATTAATTCCTATACTGTAGAATAATTATTTATTGAAAAAACAACGATAACCAGTAAGTAATTAGGGTAATCGGAAGAGGATTTGTTTTCTTTTTTGTTTGATTATTCTTTTCATGACGATTGATCCATAATAATAACATTGTTTGTATCTTGTTCTTCTCTTTTGCCTTCTTTCTCTTTATACTTTCCCTGTTTGTTTGTTGCAATTTTGTTTTTTGCTTATTTTCTTTATTTTTATTTTCCTTCTCATGATCAAAAACAAGTAATGGTCATATTATACTCACATTGTATATAATTTGGTGTTGAATTTCGTGACTTTTCTTTTTGTTGACAGTCTTGCCGGAAACAAGCTTGTTCCATTGGCCACACTTTTTGTCACTAATTTGCAGCACCATTTTGAAATTTTCAAGGTCTAAAGAAATTAATTTTAGATGTTTATTGTTTACAGATAATGACCCCTTAAAATCTAGAATGCATACTAAAATATAAAAACGTTAAAAACCTGAATTTCAATCAAGGGCAAATTTCTAACTTATAATTCTCCTTTGTCCAAACAAAGGTAGATATCTTCTACCATACGAAAACTGACCTCGATGAAATTCATTTGAAGATGTATGTATATTTTTATACGAAATTATAGATAAAATATTTTAAGAAGAAAATGTTTTGTTCCCGGCACAGTTTTTACAATGTATATATTTAACATATTGGGTGGGTAGTGAATGGACGTAATGTACACTTGTAATTATGCTTACACGATATATCTTTAATTATTCAACCATGGAATTTTTTTATTGTTTTCAATATCGGTCATACACCCGTCTTTACATTATCTAGTTCCTCCGAAGAACTATATACTTGATTGTATTTGCTGGCAATTCTAGGCTATTGAATCATCTCATTCACCACCCAAAAGGAATTGCCGTTCTTAAAAGATTGCAGCGTTGTATACTTTTGAACGAACGAAAACGAAGTTCATTTAGCACCAGCAAACCGTGAACCTATCACGCTTGCTTTTTAATACCTTATCTCCTAATTCCGTACTGTTTCAGGAAATTTAATTGACCATTTTCGGGAAATTGGACGACCTTATTAGGCGATTAATGCGCGATTCATTTAATCGCTGAACGCTTTGCGAAATTGGATTGAGTTTATGCATTTGAAATTTACTTTTTAGCGTGCGTTCAAATTCGCGCGAAATCGAATAACTCAAAAGTCATTCGAATGAAATGACTATGAATGACCGGAAAACTATATTAAACAATTCACAAGAAATTAGAATATACTATTACTTGGTGGTTTGTTTCACCCGGTTGTTAAAGAATACTTCTGTCTATTAAAATATATAAATTATATTATAAATTTCTTTCTTTCCCTCTCTCTTCCCTCTTTCTTCCTCTTTATTTATCTCTCTTCATTGTTGAACTTGCTCTTTTAAAATTTAGTTTCATCGGAGGAAATTAGAAACACTTGCAGCAGAGCGATTGAATTTATCAGCTTGCAAAGACACGGTATATTAGAACCATGGCCTGGAGGAATTAAAACTTCAGTCGTAATGAAATCTACAGTGTATTCAGACATGTTTGTGCCTGTGTCTATTAAGAACTCGAGTTCATCTCGTAGATGAAGAAGTTTAATCAGACTTTATTTACCATAAATACCTCAAGCACTGTGATGATTCTCTCGAAATTTCATTCATTTCTGGCAGTGTGCTACTAGAAAAAATGAGGGTGGCATCGTCGAATATTCGGACATAACATCCATTTGACTAACCCCCCCTGCGGGTTCGGGGTTAAGAATTGGGCCCGTGTGTTTCCCTGCATGTCGTAAGAGGCGCCTAAAAGGTGCCCCCTGCGGGTTCGGTGTGAAGAATTGATCCGCTTTGTTTCCCTTGATTTCGTAAGATGCGACTAAATGGGACATCTCGTCCAATTGAACCTGACTGCTTGCTCCCAACATGAATCTGGTTGAACTTTGTAATGCATTGAAACCGTTTAGATCATCTGAGAGATTGTTTTTTTTTTAATTTAGTGTAGTGATAAATTGTTTGTTTTTTATTGTTAGATTATGATCATCCTGTACCAGTTTTAATTTCTGTGTTTATGATAGCTTAACTAAACCATGGTTTTTTTATAAATCATGGGGGTTTAAGCTTGATCCCCTAACAGAAATTTTGGTATGGTGTGTTTTTGGTTTATTGTTTTAAATTCCCTGCGGGTTCGGGGGTAAGAATTGGCCCGATGTGGTTCCCTGCATGTCGTAAAAGGCGACTAAAGGGACTACTTGTTTGCCGCGAGTTGCGACTCGTGTCGGAGGGTAGAGGATCCTGGCAGTTGAGGTGAAGCTGTGGTGCGGTGGCTGCATGAATCAACACACTGCTTCGGCCTCCAAATTCTCTAGACGAGAGTTGTTTAGTCCTGGAGTCAACCAACCGGCTGGTGCCGTCTTGCCTCTAATGACTCATTATGCTAATGATTGTTTATGAGACATATGGGTACTTATGTCCCCTGTTACGTAATTGCGTCCCGGGCCTTTAGTGCCTGCGGCTGGCTTAACAGGTCAATTGAGGAGGGCCCTTTTTTCTTTTTTTTTTTAGTTTCCTTGCGTATATCTCTGGGTATCTTTGGCATAAAGTGAGTGATGATTTTGCCACTACTGTATTGTGTCCCCTGGTTTGGTCTCCGTATGGTGTGTGGGTACTCTGAATGAATCTCAATACTTTCATTATGAATTCTCAACAAACCTTGACAAAAATCCTGTTAACTGTAAATAATTGGTGATCCGGATCCTGTAGGTGATGATTATTGGCCTCACTTTTAGTGATTGAAGTCATTGCATTATAACCATCCTATAAAACTCTTTCCCCTTTTGCTGTAAGCAAGGGTAGTGAAGGCATTGCTGGTAATGTTAGAAATATTAAGAACTCAGGTCTGGGGATATTTTGGTGGAGGTTGACCGAAGATTCAGTCGGCTAACCTCACAATGACAACCATGCTTGCCCAAGTTCCATTTAGACTTTACTCCTCAAGAACTCCTTACCTCTAAGGAAGGTGTATTAATGTCATATATTCAGAATTGTTTCTGATGATGAAATTTTGATTGGGTTGGCATCTCAAAATGTCAACCATATTCCGTAGAATTATGATTACAAGAGATGTTAAAAAAATCAATACGGGTACGTTTATACTTACCTACAATGCGCTAACTTTACCGCATCAGTTAAAGTGGGTTACCTTCAGGTGCAAGTCAGAGGAGTACATCCCTAGCCCACAGATGTTTTAAATGTCAACGTTTTGGCCACTTTATACGTATTGTCGAAGGTCAGAAGTTTGTGAGTGTGGGCACGAGGGCCACAATGACCCAAATTGTAAGAACCTGCTAAATGTGTTGAATTGACAGTGGTAATCACTCGGCAAATTCTAGATCCTGTCCTAAAAGGGTAATAAAAGAAAGCCAAAAAAACCCTCAAAGTGACAGGTAAATTACTTATAAAAGCCAGAGATACTCTTCGTTCTCAGGTTACCTGATCAAAAGATTATGCTTATGTTGTGAAAAGTGGGGCCCAAAAAAAAATCAAAATTTCTTCTAATACATCATTTTCCCCAACAGATCTGTTTTGGCCTAATGATTTTGCCCTCCTCACCAGTATTTTAGAAATTGTACGGAAAGACAAGTGATAAGAATATTGCAACTAAAATAATTTGCCTAGTAGATCTCATAGTCCTTCCTAGAGATTCCTGTAAGAAACATCAAGTTCATCGAAAGGTGATCAGACTGTTCATGCAGTACTAAACTCCGAATTAGATCTGTAAACAGAAAGAGACTACAAAAATAAAAACTGTAGGAACTGATAAAGGTCCACCCTAAAGTTCTCACAAGCCAAAGAAACTAGATAATCCCAATCAATTAAAACTACCTAATTCTGACTCGTCCAAAAAATCAGGTAATACTAAAATTCCTCAATCTTAACATTTCAAAGGGATCGACGGATCCTATTCAGCTTTATACCAAGTTGGATGCACGTTTGTCAGGTGATGAGGAGGGTGACCTTTTTTGCCCTTAAACACCTGACACTAAGTGAATGGTAGGAAAGGTCTCTAATTCTGTTAAAAAGTGACACATTCTAACAAATGTGCAAATTCTGCAATGAATTGCAGAGGGTCTTGATCCAATTATGAAGAAGTTAATGCCTTATAACTGACCATAACCCATCTATTCTTTGTCTTCAAGAAACTCGTCTTAAAGACCGTGATTCTAATAAAGTTTGTTTTAAGGTACGATTTCTTATCACAAACGTGTATCCCCGTGGATAATTAAGCTATTGGAGGGTCATCTATACTGATTATGAGTGGAGTCCCTCATTCTGTCATACAACTTATAACCAATTTGTACGCAGTTGCTGTGTAAAGTACTCTTCACCGCACAATAACTGTTTTGTTCTTTTACATTCATCCAAATATAAATTTAGGTTCTAGATGAACTTGATGATTGATTGGCAACTTTCCTTCCTTCCTTTTGGGTATGTGCCTTCAATGCCCATAGTGACCTTTGGGGTTGCAAGGATACCATGCGGTTGGTGTCATTGTAGAATCATTTTTTGAGAAATCAATTCTTGTATTTTGACTGATTGGTCTAAGTACATTCCTCCTTCTGCGACTGGTACTCATCAGCCTATTGATTTATCATTTGTTCCCCTACCTATTTTATGGACCTTTTGTGGGAGTTCATGATGATCATTGTGGTAGTGATCTTTTCCAATCTTAATAGATTTTAATCAGCCACTGCCTGAAAGCGAGTTCCTAATGGAACTCATAATGCCAACTGGCCAGAGTTTAATGAAAGCTGTTTCGCTTTAATTAATAGGCAAGCTTTTGTTAACATTGAAGATCCTCTTTCTTCATATCACTGACATTTTGATTGATATAGCCAATAAATTCAATTCCAAGTCGTCTTCAAAAGCTTATAGTAAAAACAAACCATTGTTTAATGCGAATGTAAAGTCGCTATTGATTGTCGCAAAATTGCATTATGTTTTTTAAAATCGACCAACAAAGAGCAACTTAAAAATAATCAAAGAGTCCGTGCTAAAGCTCGTCGCATTATTAAAAAAAGTAAACGTGGAGTCGTGGAGGCATATGTATCCAAGATTAAATTCTAGAACTCCTGTTTAAAAAGCCTGGATATGTTACGAAAAAATGAAAACAATTGAATAATACCACTTTTTTCATCTAGATAAATCTGTTGGTAGTAAATGTACAGAATCTCAGGATATTGCCAATTTATTGGGCAGAGGAATTTGAACACAATTCCTCAAGCAACATTATGTATCATACATTTCAAAGATTTAAATACTGCTGAAAAATCAGAAATTTTAGATTTTTCATCCAATCATCAGAGTAGTATAATGTTCTTTAGCATGGTTGAGCTTAATGACTCTCTTAGTAAATTCATGATAACTGCTACCTGGCCCAGATGAAATCCATTAATCAATTTCTTAAGCATCTTCCACAATAATCCCTTCGTATTGCTTGATATTTTCATAATATATGGGAGTCTGGGATGTTTCCAAATGTATGACGTGAAGCTACATTATTCCTGTTCCGCAGGCCAGGGAAAGATGCGACCAAGGCAACAAATTATCGTCCAATCTCCTTACCAGTTGTTTATGTAGACCATGGAAAGGATGATGTATGCCGTCTTGTTTGTTCTGGAAAGTAATTGGACTGATCTCTAAGTGTCAAAGTGGTTTCCGGCAGGGCCGTAAGTGACTATTGACCAACTTGTTCGTCTTGAATCTTTTTCCGTTATGGTTTGTTAGAGGACATCCATGTTGTGTCTGTATTCTTTGATCTAGAGAAGGCCTATGAATTTTTTGTTTGGTTTTTTTTTTTTTTTTTTTTTCTACTTGGAAAGATGGTATTTTGAAGGATTTGCATAATTTAGGACTAAGAGGTAAAATGCCTTTGTTATTAAGAATTTGTTTGACGATCGTGTTTTTCAGGGTTTCGGTTGGGAACGTCTTATGCAGAAATTTCAAAATCAAGATATGGGTTTTTCCACAGGGTCAGTATTTCTCTGTTACTCTAGTCTTGGACAATTATAGTATGCCAAAGTGGTCAATGGCCGGAAGGAGAGGTCATTGTTTGTAGATGATGTCTCTATTTCCTCTTCTTCATCAATTGGTTTCTATAGAAACAAATGCAAAATGCCTGAATAAGATTCAACATGGGGCTTATGAAACGTGAGTTTCCGGGTTCTCTAAACTAAAACTTTTTTAGCATTTTTGCAACAAGACGCCTCTCCTTGACCCAGAATTAAAATTGAATGGTTCTCCTATTCCAGTCGTTTTACAGACTAAATTCTTGGCTTAATATTTGACCGTAAATTGAACTTCAAAGCTCAATAGTGACTATTTGCGAAAGAGTGTCAAAATGTCTGAACTTTTAAAAGTCGTTTCTAAGATACTGGGGTGCAATCGCTCAGTTGTTGCTCGCCTTTTAGATCCTGTGAGATCCAATTGGATTCTGGTTTGCAATTGTTTATAGTTTCTGCTCGTAGTCATATTGAAAAAAGCTTGACCTATTCATAATCAAGAAGGTCTTCGACTATTCTTGGGTGCTTTCGTACCTCTCCTATGCAAAGCTTATAGGTCGAAGCTAATGAACCCTATTACATCTAAGATGGGAAAATTTGCTCTTCAATATGCTCTAAACTTAAAAGTAATGCTTATATCCCAACACATGAGAGAGCACCTTTCGGCCTAAATTTACCAACTTCTATACTAGTAAACGTAATGCTATCCATCTTTTGGAATCCGTAAAAAGAGGTATTTTCACAGGTAATGTCCCTATGCTGATAAATTGCGTCATTGTGATTTTCCTATTATTCCCTCCTTTGGACAAATTTTGAACTGATATTGACCTAACTTATGCTCATATACTAAGGGTCTACCGAGATCTTGTTTTTCAGCTAAATTTGATGATCTTAGCCATAAATATCATCACATCGATCTATTTATCAGATGGGTCTAAGGTTTTGGAAAAGGCTGCTGCAGCTGTTTTTAAGTCGGCGTGATCATCGTCAGATTTAGGTTACCTGTAATGCTTCTATTTTCACTGCGAATTGAAGGCACTTAAGTTGGCCTAGACTTAGCTGAAAATTCAAATCACATGAGAGCATTTCATTATATTTCTGATTCACTAGCTAGTCTTATGGCTTTGAAAGGTAGAGAATGTCGTCATCCCTATCTTGCTGAGTTGTTGGAAGGATTCTTCAATTTGTCTCAGTTGAATAAATCCGTTGTTTTAGCTTGGATTCCGATTCACATTGGTATTCAAGGGAATTTAAAGGTTGATGTATTGGCGAAAGAAGCCCCTTAATCTGAATATAACAAAACATTGACTTCCCTTTACAGATTTTCAGGCTTCAGTTAATAAAGCATCTATCAGAATAGTTGGCAAATGCTGTGGGATTCATTTTCCTATAATAAAATGCATGCTTTCACCAACTGTTTGGTAGCTCTTGGTAGTTTCAGGTTTGATTGGAACGAAGGGACAAGGTTGTATTAGCGCGATGTAACATTGGTCATACTTATATGACCCATAGTCATTTGCTTCGATGTGAGCAGTCCCCGTTGTATTCCTTGTGATTGTCTCTTCTGTGAAACGTATTCCTGAGTGGGCGTTGATTATGCGCTATTCGTAGAAAATATTACAGTGGTCCATATTTGAAAACATTATTTCAAGATATTAGGCCTCTTCAGTTATAAATTTCCTGAAGGAGGCCGATTTTGTACTAAATATTTTTAACTTTATAAAAAGGTTGTGATTAGTATTTTTGTGATTATGGTTTTAGGTTTGGATGTTTTTAAACGTAAAATAATGATAAAACGTAATGACACGATATAACACACTTGTGTTGAGTGTCGTTAAATTTTATACTCATCTCCTCACTTTACAGATTATTCCTTCATCTTTTCCGGCTAATTTCCGCAAATTTAAAAATTTTTGCTTTTTTTAAGTTTTTTATTTTTTTCTTTTTTTAAGTGTTTCATTTTATTTTATTGGCATTTAAAAATAAGATGGCTACATCGTATACCTCTTTAATTCTGCCAACAAGAGAAAGTATCTAGGTTAAAAAGTGCTATAAATACATAAAAAAATCCGCGTATACGCGTAGCGCATAGGTGATTTAAAAAAAACGCATATGACTTCCGAGTTTTGAGCTAACTGACGCTTAGAAAATATGTTTTGTTTATTTTGGGGCCATGTATACGCCGCATTGCCTGCTGGTTCTACTCTGAATACGGACGAAAACGGAGACGTCTGGCAGCAGATTTTCCAGACACTTTTATTCCATAAATAAACAGACTTTAACGTGAGTTTGGATGAACGATTGTGGGTTTCTATAGGTATGTATACATGTAAGTGACCTGTCACATGTATTGTTTGAGTGGATAAGTCGGTTTTAATCACACTAATTAGCATAACTATTTTTATTTATTATGCTTTACGGAAAAGTCTGTATTTTTAAGTGGAAACAGGGAATATTTAAATTCCAAATTGGAATTGTTCAATTCACGGAGTCAAAAATTTTACGAACATTTTTAGTGTGTATATAATTCCACCTTCTTATACCCTATTCCATTTTACATATGAACCACGCCCTCCAAATTGGTTCAATCATGGACATATAGAGAGACGGACACCAACGCGAAAACCCAAAGAGGTTCTATAATATAGAGAGGCAAAACGTTACGTATCTTTAAAATTCATCGTCTCGCATGTTTTGCCGACCACAATAGAACAACATAGAAGACCCAACCATAGAAAGCAATGGCTCCTCCGCTTCTTCCACAGTATGTGGAAGAAGGTGCCGCTTTGCATATACACTAATCGTAGTGATACCAATTGATGTATGTGTTAGAGTTGGCCAGGCGTACTAATAGTGCACCTGGATCATTGTGCTCAATCCTCTTTTTTCCCTATACTGCAATGCGCGCTTAGGTGAAAAGATGTATTCATTGAGGCGGTTTTTTAAATCAGAAGATGACGTGTCATTTCATTCGTGTTTGGCCATGGGTAGGACAAAATTTAAGCAGTCCAAATATGCAAAAACCGGGGTTTCAACCCAAAATTGGGCGCTTGTTTCTGGAAATCTCATGTCCTACCCTAAAAGAGCCGGGCTTTTTTGGGGCCATCTCACCGCCGGGGGGGGGGGGTAGTTCTGCGGAACGGATTGATAACTATCTATTTGTGGTCCAATAGATAGCTTGACCTCCGAGTGCCCAGTTGATACCAAAAAATACAAACTACCTTGTTATTAACTTCAACGGTACGTCCAACCCCGGGTTTTTGGGTAAAAAAAACCAGATTTTTTCAAACCGTCTTTTATTCAAATTTAAAAACATGTGATGTTGAAGAAGTTTTTGAAAATGTTTCTCGGCCTATAGCAACGCCTTTTCACAAAGAGAAAATCGGTTTTTTTTTGCGCGATAAACTAAGGTTTTCAATTGATAAACCTAGTTTTTAATTGAATCGAAAAAACAAGCTTTATTGCGAAAAGCTGGAAGTTTCATTAGTTAACAACCTTGGGTTTTTTTTTTGAATGACAGGACCATGGTTTTCAAAGCTTGCCTATCGAATTTTATAACTCGTTTTCAACTTGAAAAACTACTCGGACATTGATTCGAAAAAGCTATGTTTTTAATAAACTTACCTAGCGGTTAAGAAACCGTTTTTTTTTCATTTAAAAAAAAGGACCACAAAATAATGAACAAGGCATAAAATCCAAAAGCTAGGTTTTTCGGCGAAAACCCAAACTTTCTCTACCTGCATATAATAACCTGCCGAGAACACCCGGTGTTTTGACATTCCCGGTATTTCGACGCA
>JAMKCH010064473.1:0-10478 GCA_023653785.1 Ophioderma brevispina
CACAGTATTGGCTAAGAATACGAGGAATTGTATTGTCTGTAATGGCGATACTAATTTGCATAAAAGTGATACCGTGGGACACGTTTTGATTTTTTTAACTTAGAGCTAATGTTTTCTAGGCATTTTCTGATATAGTGACACTGATTAGAAGTTTATTTCAGGGGGGGTGAACGAACCACCCCCTCTACCACTAGACTAAAGATATTGAATGGGTAATTCGCACTATCCCAAACTCCCCAAGAGACCTAAAACTTGTGCATTATTTTCACTCAACTGAAACACTTTAAATTAGGCACCTCACCCAACTTCAAACAGCGCCTTTTCATGTTTGACTGACACACACCAAACATCATTACCTCCGAACTTCAGTAATTACTTTACCACAACAGACAAATCCACAAGCTATAATACCGACAAGCGGACAAACTTCATCTTCCCTCCCAAAAATCTTCATCTGAAAAGCCCTTAATTTCATATCACGCGCAAAACTTGGAAAATGATCTTTCCAGATCCCACAACATACAAACAAAAAATACTTTTAAAGCTCAACTGAAAAAAATTCAGCAACCAGTACAATTCTTTTAAATTTCCCCCAGTCCTCATTTCTCTTACCTTCTTCAACCTTTTTTCTATCTCTTTCCTTACCTTTTCCTCACCTCTACCCCTTCTATCTCCGCTTCCTCATTAGAAATTATACATACCTCAGCAAGACATGTTGATAAGTCCCCCGTCTTCCAATTCGCGTATCCCGTTTCCCGTTTAAGTGGTGGGGTGAGCTGAGATCTTGTGTGTTTTTGTTTGTTTGGTCTGTTTTTTTTTGTTATGTGTTATTACCTATGTAAATTTTCTTTTTAATTTTTTAGGTTTTTTCTTTTTTTAAAAGTTTTAAAATTACAGTATATTTTACTTTAATGTATACAGGGCCAGTGGATAACCATAAGGCCCTAGTGGGTGTCCAGTACTGGTCTAGCATATCATATACCTCACCAGTTATCGTAATACAGTCTACAATTGATGACGTTATGTATTATTATATACTTATACCTGTATTTTACATTTCGTACGTGCGATGTTGATGCTGAAATATAAAATTGAATGAATACGTGTTGTAGTAAGTGTCCGTAGGGACAGGTATGACTTAAATATCCGGCAATCCAATTTAGTCATTATTAGGCTGGCTTTGCGTCGCAGTCACTGTAGAGAATTTTACACAATCCTCTAGGGTCTTACACAATTAGTAGTTTTTCGCACACAAAAACGGATGGAAAATATTGGCGCGAACACTTTACAGATGAGTTTTTAGGGTTAAAGTCCAATCTGCAGCCTTTCTAAAAAGTGGTACAATTGAAAGCCATTTTTTTTGGTATTTCAAAATTCCAGAGCATAACGAAGTCGTTTTAGCATCATATGTAAAGACCCCAAAAGACGGCGTTCCAATACCTCCCTTGGTTGTGTCAATGCGAGGCGATAACTAAAGTTTACTGCGGAACATAAAAATCGTGAGTGGCGTACAGGAAGGATGAACCCACTTTCTGGTTAAGTGAAAATGGTGAGTGAAAGAATTTGTTCAAAACATGTGGTTATTCACCCTTGACTAGATTTGAAATTTCTTAAAAGGGTTTAAAAAAATCGAACAACTTATGGTGGAAATTATCTTCAGATACCAAGTTTGTAATTTATTGAAAGCTCCACTTCGCTGAAACGTGCAATAGATTATTTGTATTTGTTTGTTATTTATGAAAAAAAATATTTATAATTGAACTTATTATGTGACTAATCAAAGCCTGTTGTCAGAAACACTCAAAGTCTTAGTGTACTTTACCCCGTATTTTGTTTCTTTTGCCAAGTTGCAAATATTTGTGGGCTTTAAAGACGGCATGGCACAAACGCTGCCCATGCAGAACAGTGGCAACAAAACTCTATTTTGTGTATCGCATAAATTGATTATATCTTGAATTATAGACAAAAGCAAATAAGATTGAAATTATATAAAAACATAATGGAAAGCCTTAAATAGCCTTGTTCTTTTTAATAGTTGCATGGTAAGATAACTCGTTTTGAACCTTTTAAACTAATCAACACCCTAACTAAATAGGCACCAAGTTAATGCGTAAGTGTAACGTTGGAACAAAGCACAGCGTCTGCGTCAATGACCGAAGTGTTTGATGCAATTTTGGTTTTTAGCCAGGCAAAGTTAATTTTAAAAAAAGGATTTCGTAGTTTTAGTAAAAAATTGACTTTTTTTAATTTTGAATTTAGTGTTTTTTCTGTTTTGTATTTTTGTTAGTTTTTTTCCAAAGGAAGTGGAAACCTTGCGTAATTAATCAATACCCTGGTGATTGTCTTCCCTTGCTTACCCAACAGTGATGATAACAAAAGCTCAGAATTAAATTTGAAAAACCTTAAAAGTTAATGAAAATGAGGCGCATTGAATGTAGTGCGTGGAAGTATGACTGTGAGACAACTAAACCCTTTCCCGGTTAATTTGTCATCAACCACGGTTGGTTTCTTAATACTGATGTCAGTGGGTTGATACTTTTATTCTTCAGAAATATCCAATGATTTCAATTGATTCACCAACCTCTTAAAGATCAAAATGTCGGTTTTAGGGACGAAAGACGTTAGACATTTGTCTTGTATACTATGCACAAAACAAATTGCACATCTGTCTTACTTATAAAGCATTTAACAAAGGAATTCGTAGATGTTGACCATTCAATTTTTCATTGACTACTTTGGTTTAGTCCCTTATTGATCGTCTATTACTATATATATATACAACAGGCGTTTCGAATCGGCTTTCGGGTTAGGAACTTCTATCGTCCGCAACGTCGCTAATGTGTTAGAAATCGCTCACGTGGACCAATCCGTAGTAGGCAAATCAATGTGCGAATTATAAAACCCATTGGATATAGAAAAATATAGAATTTACATAACAGTTAACTGTTTACATGATTGGATTGCCATACAGTTGCACCAAGTATAGGCACGAGTATATGAATCAGAACTCGTACGTTCCATTTCCACTTTAGCTGATTTTTCTGTTAACAAGGTCCAAAATTGAGAGAAAGTTTGACAAAAAGAGTCCCCCAAGTCATAAAAAATCTGATAAAATGTCCCAAAATTGCCGAAAAAGGACCATTTCAAGAGGGTAGAGGCCCCTTTTTACAAAAAAGTTCACGTTTGTTAAAAAGAAGGTCAACTTTTTTGGAATTCCCGCACCCCCCAACTAAAATTCACCCCCAAATAAAACTTCTGCGTACGAATAATATGCCACATCAGATGAAATATTCAATGTCAAATATTTTGAGAAATTGGAGTTTATTTGCTTTTAATTGCGGACACCACTAGTATTTTATAACGGGTTTTTTTATTTTCATTTTTTAGTGTTTGTCATGTCCTGACCGTCTCTCACAGTTCTCTCCTCTCTCCCTCTTCTCTATCTCTCTCTTCTCTCTCTCTTCTATCTCGCTCCGCGCTCTTTTTCTCTCTCTCGGTCGTTATACAACAACGTGCAACACATCGACGGTTCATTTCGGGGGGGGAAACTGGCCCTTTTAAACCTCTAATTTGTTATTCAAGGTGTTAGGCCGTTACCTTTTTGGAACGAATTTCAATAGATTTCCGAATGATAATCAACCTTTATCCATGATATCCGACTTAAAGAGCAGTATAGGGAAGTTAGTATTCGTCTAAAGTGATAAGATAGATAACCCGAGAAGATTTACATAGAATGAAGGCGACGGGGGATAACTTATACTGGTGACCGATGCTGGCGTGTTTTGTTTGTTTTAGTCGTGAGGCAAATAGGACAGACTGGCTATATACGTGGATGTTGCATATACTAGTTTATGCTTTCAAGTTAACTCTGTTGCAGGGTGTATGAGCTTTTAAGTCGGGATTTTGAGAGTTTATGTGCTTTTGACCAATTTATGCAAAACAAAAATAGTTGTGTATTAAATTTGTATAGACATGGTTTTTAGTGCAAATGATTAAATCAATTACAATTTGTAGCGATTGACCATAATGAAGCCATTTGTTAGCTAGTTGATTCCATGGGTTTTGTTGTTTAGGAGAGAATCCACCTGCTCGAACTGTTGTTGGAATGCTCATTATTGTGCCAAATCGAGGGCTCCCTCGATGGGGAAATGTAGAAAGAGCGAATATTTAGGTAGACTGTCAATTGATCTGAGAGTGCTCAGAGCTGCATATACCTTCAGATAGTGGGAACTATTCAAGGCTTCACCAGGCTGGTGATGAAACTGTGTACATTACAAATTGTCCATAGACGATTTTGAGGTGTATGCGCCACCCATTCTATGAGTTGCACATTTAATACAGTAGACGTAGTGAACCAGAGATTGGAGTATTATGCAAGTGACGTAAATTACCCAGCGCCACCGTACGTTTGGCCATCGATGTGGTATTGGTTTCATGCAGCACGCCTTCACTCTTCTTTGATTGAGTGAAATATCCTGATTTATTTAGGATACCAGGTTTCACCCTTCATACGGGAAGCACCAGGTTGAGTGAGATGATACAAATGGCCTGCATCTCAAAAAAACCAATGGGACATATAGGTATTTATAATGCATGGTGTGGTCACCAACGCCATTAAAATGGATCTTCCTCAGTTAAAGGAGACTTAAAAGGGCAATGCACTAAATGCAATTAGTCAGGTAAAACTATTTTGGATTGAGAGTGCTCAATGCCTACATGGGAGTGAGTGCACCTTTTCCATAGAGACTACGCATTGAAATGTTTATATATGCTGTCCCGAAAATGTTAACCCACTTGGGAACAACAGCAGTTCTGTTAAACCAAACTACGCATGAGTATTTGTTATTCCTTTCAAGGAAATAAATAAGGCTTTTATGTTGGCATTTATTATCCGATTCGATATAACATGAATATGCAGAAACAAATATATGCTTCATCAAACATTGAGAGTGCAAACTCAAATTAGTCCGATTTGCCTTTTAGCACTTAATCATGAAAGCAGCATTCTGCACTTGACTTCAGAGGACAGACATCTTCCTTTCCATCTAAAAAGGATCAGAAAATATATTTGCTGTGGGGTGCTGTGGTATTATATTGAAGGAGCCTTCGACATTTTGTCACCGTGTTTTATCTGTGGGATCTGCCAGAAGGATATCTAACAAGATAATGTGGTCTGCTGCATGCTCTTCGGTACGTTGAATACTGTTGAGCCTGTTTTGCTTGTTTTCTTACTTTCCCATCCCGTCTTCTTCCCTAGTGCATTGTGCACTCAAAGTTGATAAGGGTAATGTAGTTAAATTACAAAATGGTGGAATATCTGAACTTGTGGTGTTGGTGAATCCCTGTTGAAAGGGCGGTGCGGTTGCACAACCCAAAGTCCACAAAATGGTATTAAAAGGCCATACACCAGACAACTTTATGAGAATATGTATATAAATGTCTAAAATTTAGAGAAATTTTGACAAGGAAGTTCGCGTTTTAGTGACAAATGTGTCAACGTCCAAAACAACAAGAAGAATTATTTCAAAAAAACATTACAGTGTTTAGACATAATACACCGACATTTTATGGAGGAAAGGCTGGGGAGGCCAATGGGCCCGTAAAGTAGCCTTTCCCTTGTTATCAGAATCGATAAATAAAAAAAATGACGTAAAAGTAGAACACAAATACAAGACGTCAAGGACCGTTTAAAGTTAAGGGGGGGTGGCCTGATTTTAGTATATGAAGTTTTCACTATGATAGAATGGGCTTCACCCCAATCTCCATCTGCAAAGTTTCCGCCGATCGATATTTCAAACCATTTTTGATGTGAGACCCAAAAACGTGACTTGTAAGCCCCATAGAGGGCTGTGTAAAATGAATATTGGGTCGACCCCCCCCCCACAAATTTGGCGTATTGTGACTCTAACTTCCAAACTAAAAATCCTTTAGCCCTAAGATTTAACAGGGTAAATGAGGAGGAGAAAAATAGGTTGCTTTTTCGATACCAAAAAATTTGGACCACTTCCGGTCTAAAAATTTGGGGTCCTTGGGGACGAGGCTATAGCGATCGGGCAGGGACCTTTAATATATTTAGAAATTAATATTTTGCTTAAGCTTTTTACGGAAGCATTTGACGGAAGTAGATTTTTGAAGTTCATTTTCCGTCCCGATTCCCCTTGGTTGTTCTGCTGTGGAGTGCCTCAAGGGAGCATACTAGGCCCCCCTTCTATTTCTATGCTACGGAATGACATGGCAGCGAGGATCGAGTGCAAGCTCCTGCTTTACGCAGATGACAGTGCCCTTTTGGTGTATGATAAAGATCCAGCAGAACACATTGCAGACAGACTTGGTAATGAGAGAGTCATGTAGGCAGTGGCTTGTTTGTAGACAACAAACTCTCCTTACATTTAGGAAAGACCGAGTGTATGTTATTGGTACAAAGAAAGCTCAATAAGGCTGAATCGTGTCAGTTTTCCTGCGGTTGGGCAAAAATAAAGTCCTCCAAGTGCTAACTATTTGGGGGTCACCTTGCGGAAACACTGAATGGATGAGTCAATTGACCCCAAGATATATCAAAAAGGCTGGTGCAAGGTTGAGGTTCTGTATAGGACAAGCTGGTAGACTTAATACTTATCCACCCGTAGAAACTTTGCAAGTGCTCTTATTAGTGTCATTACGATTACCATGTTCTTCATGGTACTTCTCTCTCACACACCACCTTAAGAACAGACTTCAAACCATGCAAATAAAATTGGCGGTTCCATTTGGATTTGAGGACCTCGAAACACATCGGTCAGGCAGAGCAAGAATAAATTGGTATGTTGTCTGTGCATGACAGGGTGACCAAATGAAATTGATCAGTTTTCCAAAATATTCCATGAAAGGACCACCCCGGGTTACCTAAATTTCAATTTAGCCGTAAACATTCATTGGCATAACTATGGGCACTAGGTATATAGCCTATATGATTTTGTTGTTATAAACTTTGCAGAAGTGTTTTTAAAAAAAAAAAAAAAAAAAAAAAAAAAAACCAAATTATATTAAAACAGATTCCAATCTGGCCCCGTTCGAAAAAAAGGCCATCAAAAAACAGCTGATGGATCAGGCTTAACCGCAGAGAGGCGTGCAGTCACAAGTATTAATAGGCCGGCTTTTCTGTTTTAGATTTTGTGCAATATTTGGTTTGGTTGGGGTTTTTATTATTATCTATTATATATTTATTGGATCTGTTGCCTGTTCTGTTGAGTTTCCTCCTTCTCTTTTTCTGAAAGGGACCCCTAATGGAAAAAGCTCACATTTGAGCTTTCGCGGCATCCTTGGTATCATTTTGATGTTTAATTCATATCCCAAAAATTCCGTTTTTATATCTGGTACATCGTGCTGAATTCGATCAATTTCTGTTGTTATGTATAAGTTTATTTTTACTCTCTTTGCTTGTTTGCTTATTTTTTGATATGTGGAGTACGGAATAAGATTGAATGAATGAACTATGAAAAGAGCCATCACAAAGAATAGGACCCGTGGCTTCGGACAGATGGTCAGAGACATTTCTTATTATTAGTTACTGTCAGAGACAGTTCTTATTCTTATTTAAATTAAAATCATTAGCATATCTTGTCTTGTTTGAACATCAAAATTTTTTGTTAAATACTCACTAAATGAAGCGATGGGCAATCAGTCACTGAATACTGTACTACAAACGCCCCTAGTTCGATCATACTATCATTAACTTTAATACTTATATTTTGGTGAAAGAGAGGACCGGTATGACCGCTCTGTAGTGAGTTTTGCGGTATACAACTGTGCTTATTGCCGCCCATTTTGATTAGTTCTCTAGTAGGTTTACAGGAATTCCCCCATATTATTATACCATAGTTTAGGTACTATGTAAAATTAAAGTGCAATAATGAGTAGATAATATACATTATATGTTATACATTCTAGCAAGAAAATGTTCTTCATGACCAGTTTGTGTTGTGAGTGTGCGCGCGCGCGCGCGCGCGCGTGTGTGTGTGGTGTGTGTTTGTGTGTTGTGTGTGTGGGGGGGTGGGTTGTGTCCAACCTTTACCCCAAAGGTCCCACTTTTTCCGAGGTCCCGCCACCCCTCTCCCTAAATAAACCCTGTGTGTATGCGTTGCAGGGCTTGGTATTTTCGGAACAACTATGTATATGTGATGCACCCATCTTGTCACCGGATGAAAATTTTTGGACAGCGTCGCTTAGTTGGGAGAGGAGGTAGAATATGTTACCCGAATCACCTGTTTCATGAAAGAACTAAGATATAATCTGGCCGTTCATGTTTACATGTGTTCCTTTGTATCAAAAATACGAGCGCTCAAAAGTCTGCAGTGATATTCAACTCACCTGTTACATTGAATGCCATTGAAGCAAATACGATTAGTCAGAATGTTTCAGAGTTAATGTAGCTATAAATGAGTTTACGTTTACTTGAATGTTTTTTCAATAAGCACAGAATTGATTTTTCTCTGCTATCGGACTACATGCTTCAATGGATTTAGCGTGGAATTTTAATTTTCCTCCACTGCACATCCCCTCATTCGATGCTAATACCCTCGGAAAAGTACTAGAGGTGACACGATGGGTTGAATCTACTATAGTGACACTAATATAATATAATTGTCCTGAAAATACAAACACATATTATTTGTATTAAAAGCTGAAAATCGTATGGAAACAATTTACAAGGTTATCCCGTAATGCAATTAACATCTATGTGCATTTGATGAGATATATAATGTCATATACGTATTCTTTGTAAGCAGGTCTTTTCAAACTTCTTTTGGCTACAGAGTATCATTAGAGTAAAACAAATGGGTCAACCATTTGTACATAACTACATTATCTGTTGCAAAATTTTGAGTGTCGGCTTATTTTTTCTTGTATAATATTATTTATCTTGCCCATGGTCATTATTGTAACAATATTTAGGGTGATCGCAATAATTTTACTTTATTATTAATCTCGACATATCGTATATATGAAAGCGGATTTGTCAAATATCCCCCGATCTCGAATGGTGGCAGTATTCCATCAAGTCACTCGGTGTCCGACGTCCCACTACCACATGTGGAAATTTATGTATTCCATAGTGCTGGAAAGGACACAGGGACATCTTCCACAATAAACATGTTTTGCCTGCATTAATACATTTTCTTTCGGGAAGAATGATGGCAAGAATGATATATTCTTTTTGACAAACATGTAACTTACTTCTATTGCGACTTGACTTCTAATCATAATCTCATAATCATAGCCATGTTCAATTATTAAAAGTATTTTATCTACATGTATTATCTATTTAATATGCTTATCAAACCTAGGTTGTACGCCTGTCACTTTGGAGTTCTCACTCTTGATTTCACTTGGTGGAATGTGATTTTCAATGTCAAATGACCATTTAGGAATAGCCAAAAGAATACTTATATATTTCTAATAATTGAAACTAAACTTTTCAATATCAGAACTGACCTTTGTCGCAAAATCAGAAGAAACCATAAACAAAAGAATGAACTTGGAGAACGTGTAATGTCTAAAGACTACTGAAAGAGTAACAATCCGTGGATAAAATGAAAAAGTGGTACAAATTTTCAATCGGCCATAACTCGGCCAATATATGTCCTTTTGGAAAGATTTTTTCGTTGTCGGAAACCTAATGAAATGCACTTTTCATGTGTGTATTAATTTCTCTTTTCTCTTCGTAAAATAGAGGGCGCTTTGAGGGTTTCCTTTTTTTGAGACACCCGGTAAGCAAGCAATTAATAGTAACATTAAAAATAATTAACCCTTTATGTGCTGAAAACAAACAATTTCATTGTGTACGTTGCTAAGCCGTTACTCTACAAAGCCTATGGGAAAATGACGTGTATTTTGCAACACCCGTTAAAAATACAGGATTCCTAAAACTGCAAGTTTTGTGTTAAATCTATGTAATTTGGGCCTTCTAGAGTAGATGTCAACATAAACAAAAAGTTTTCAAAAAGTTTGATGTAAGCGCAAGGCTCATTGGAATTTTCCGTCTTTTTGTCAATTTTTCGCGTGTTTTGAAATCATTTTTTTTGCTCCTAATTTGCAGCCCAAACAAAAAAATTGATTTTTTATTGCTGATTTGGGGTTGTCTTATAACCCTTCACATGTGGTATAAATTTCGTGCAAAAATTCCCTCGGGAAAGTGGTTTCCTTAGGGGGGTCTCATGGACCCCCCTTTGGGCACCAACGGGAGTGAAAACCCCTTGGTCACTTAAGTGTTAAAGCCAAAAACGCCTAAGAAGGCAATTTTGGTGCAAAAAAACCTTTCTGGGTTAAGGAGATCAATAAAACTATTCCCAGAAATACAAATGTTGCATGTGTCGATATTTTCCAAGATGGCTGACATTTTATTGACACAAACCTTATATTTCTTATTATATAACCTATGTGAAGATGATTGTGGTGTTAAATTAAAGATTTTCTGGGTCAAGGAGTTCAGTAAAACTATT
>JAMKCH010064475.1:0-23121 GCA_023653785.1 Ophioderma brevispina
CGCACTTTAGATTTTTTCAACTCTTGGGTGCACTGGCATCTCCAGGGAAGATTAATAATCTTTGTCTACCTGGAGAACCAGAAGTCCCAAGGATGCCAATGAGGAATTGCCGTTTATTCTTCAAGCGCTTACTGCAGAGACATCATAAATTGCATGACTGAATCATTGTAATACCTCTTTGCATACTTGGGACTATCTATAGAACGTTTACCCCCTTATGAGGTGAATTTTCCCCGACTGGTGCATGTGGATTGACTTTAATCCACCCTCTCTGGAGAATCAAGTATTAAAAATTTCAAGATTGACTTTTTCACTTACATATAGTATTCTCACTATTAGTTTTCTGTTACAATATCCATAGCCCATTCAATTAACAATATCCAGAACACTGCAGGGATAATCCTACCTTAAACCCAGGACTTAGTAACTAAGCCAATTAGTCCCTTCAAAGACAGGCTCTTTTGGGGAGGTTTTTTTAAAGACCAGACCGCATCCACTTCTCCCCTGGGGATGGGCATGATGTCCAAATTTCAATTGACGATACTATTTTTACAGACTTGTCCCATTTAATTCCAGAGTGGTTTATATTTAACCAGATTAGTTCATGCCCATGTATGGAATCTGAATGTACTCATATTGATAGGGCAATTTTAGTAATCAGATTTTGGTGACATTCTCCAAATGTCACATTTCATAGGGGATTTTATTGCATAAGTTTGCTAGCAATTCGTGCATTCAAATCCCTGTAAAGATTTTGATATCACAATTGTCCTGGTAGCATATCTCCACAAGCAACCTCATATTAGTCAAATAAGTGATTTTGACAACAAAACACTACAGGGGCCAATAGCCCATTGTGTAGGACATATTTTCAGGTACTGTTATACCATACTTTCAGGGTTTATAAGTTAGCCTTCTTGAGCTAGTATTATGATTCAGCCTCAAATAGCCAGCGGCAAACAGGGGCAATTTTTTTAAAAAGTTGCTCCTGGTTCCCTGGGAAAGGCAGGATCCAGGGGCAATTTCCTGAGAACCAGGGGCAATTTCAAAACATCAATACATAGTCTACGTACTTATTTACCGTCCAGTCCGGTTTAATCATTAACCTTACCTAATACAGTAACAATTTAATCACATAACATTTACTTTACGTAAGCTTACTACCATATCACATCTCAGGCTTTAGTTGGACCGTCCCAGGGGCCCGCCTTAATATTTTATTGAACAGGGGTGCAGTTCCTCTTAAGGGTTAACAATCCAGTTATTCTTGTTGACTTACAGCCTCCTATCACTACATCCTGCGGACCTATTATTGGCCACTGGCAAGTCACTAAAGCACCACTTGAGCGGAGGCCTGAATGTGTCTATGAACCAGAACCCCTAACTACTCAGGTATAGGTTGTCAGTAGTACTTACAGGCATGAGGTGTAACAAGTGTACAGCATGGTCAGTGACCATT
The DNA here is from genome assembly GCA_023653785.1 of Ophioderma brevispina. Lineage (NCBI taxonomy): Eukaryota > Metazoa > Echinodermata > Ophiuroidea > Amphilepidida > Ophiodermatidae > Ophioderma > Ophioderma brevispina. The sequence continues at coordinate 1,460 of JAMKCH010064475.1, forward strand.
GGTTACTGAATCTGGATGTTTGAAGACCTATTATAATTGTATATGGAACACAATGCAATAAGGATTTGTCTATACAATTATCTGACCACTTTGAAAATGTCAAATCATTATGGTGGTTTGTTTTAAGCGTTTTCAAAAGTGCTTTCGTATAGAAGTTATAAGCAGTTGAAATGTCCAGAGTCCTTTCTTTGTACATAATGACGTTTTAAAAAAAATTCTCCTTGTCCTCTTAACAGTTCTACTGGTCAATTTTCATAATATTTGCAAAATATAGCACTGATTAATTAACGAAATTGAAATATTTTCAAAGTATTTTAATAACTATTTAGCATGAGAAAAATTAAGTTTATTAACTAATTAAATGCATCTATTTTGCAGTCCAAGGCACGGAAGGTGTAGTGAGAGAGCTGTAGTAGGGAGGGGAGTGGGGAAGATGGGAAGTGGGTATGGAGGGAGGATTCCAGGGGGGTATGGGGTGGGGTCCCCCCCCCCCCCCCCCCTTTTTTAATTGATTTACCAGGCCTCACGTCCCAAAACTTACAATCGAACATAAGGGGGGCGGGTCCCCCCGCCTTCCCGATTCCGGAGCCGCTGGGACGTCGGAGCCATTCTCGGTACCCCTTCCACGTAGTCCCTTTTTTTACCAAAGGCACCCTTTTTACCATCAGCCTCTGGTACCCCACCCTTTACCAAACGGCACCCTTTTCACCAGCAGCCTCATCTGGTACCCCCCCCTTTTTTTAACACTACGCACCCTTTTTATCTACCGACTCCTTTACCACGCGCCCATAAATACCGAACATTTCCAACTTCTGCTATTTTGTCTACACAATACCAATACATATGCTTATATCTTGAAATAATTTGTGAAAGTGTGATGCACCTGCACAAATCACTCCAACTAACAAGGGTCGGGGCCATGTTTTCCATGAATGACAATACAGTAGTGATAAATTTAAAAATACATTCCTAGTTCACACTTTCACTGAGTTCATCATTAACGACTTGCTTTATTGTTTAACCCCACCCTTTTTATGAAAAACCTTTGGTACCATAGTTGCAAACCCACCCGTTTGTCGAGTCGTCCATGTAGCACCAAGTAACCAACCCACACCTATCGATGGTGGACGAATCGGTCGTACTCTACCTCTCCAGAACAGCGCATTTGTAGTATTGGGACCGTGCACTAACCTTAGATAAGGGCTCAACTCATGCTTTTTTGTACCGAAATCCGAAAATATTGAATAAAATGCTTGAAATGTGCACAGAAACTCTTCTGTGAAATGATATTCTGACTGAACCGTACGTTAAAATGTTCTAAACGTAGCGTTTTCCATTCAAAATGCTACCCGCTGCGCGAGCGCCGCCCGGTCAAATTTACACCATTTTTGTCATTTTGTCTTGACCCAAGCCGTGTCTACAAAATAGGCGCGGCTAAGGTCAATAATGTCAGTAATGCTAATACGTACCTTGATTGGTTAATTAGATAATTAATTTAATTTATTCCGTTGAGATGTCCGGTAACATTTTGTTCAAGGCGTTTTATCTAACATATGTAGTACAGTCTTTTAATGTTTTGATCATGAAAGCGACACGTTTGTTTTACGAAATTTACTCCGTTCTAGCATGCTAGCAAGGTTTCATCGGCAAGGTTTAAGCGGCAAATTTCATTCTTTTCCCGCCACCGATCCAGAACCGATTACTCAATTATATGGTCCGATTTCTAACGTAACACCGATCGATCCAGTCACCATTATGACCGTCATAATCCCTTCATTTATTCTCAGTAAAAGTGTTAATGAAAAATATTACTACTATCATCTCATCTTTGAGACGGGCCCGGAACGCGGAACTTAAAAATACACAACTTGAATGCAAAGACAAGGTTGATACCAATATCAATCCAACTAATAAATATCACGGACAATTTTAATAAGTTTTCCTGTTTGAATGATTCAGCTCACGGGCGCATTACATTACATTTTTCGTCCTGTCTACTATTTTTTTTGGCCTTTCCCAGGCGCATTTGCAGGATTTACTGGCACAAATTTGCGCCCTTGCGCCCTTTATTTTGATGCCTTGCTTAGATTTAGGATTTAAGATATCATACTCTCGGCCATAATTGCTGTTCATGCACACATCGTGTGTCTCACTCTGCGTGCACCGCGCCTTCATGCAGTCAGATGGGGTGTTGTTTTGGGCTGGCATGCACTCCACTGATAACTGCTCAGATCCACTAACTTGCAGGTCAAAACTACTGGCAAACTCTCTGCAATGTTCCCTTGAATACTACATATGTAAAATATGCTATTACAGCAGCAATCATGCATAAACATAGCGCATTAACCAATAGAAAAGTTCAATGATTAAATCAATTGGAAATTGCCTAAGTTGCAATCTTGCACCTAGTACAATACCTGAAAAACTGGAAAATTTGAAAATCCCCCCCGGCCCACTTTGTAGTAGTTTTTGTGTTTGCTGCCTTTCAACACTTTTGCCGAGTGGATATAGGCTGTGTGGGCTGTGGCCGTAACCAATGTTTAGCAATTGCTCATTTCTTACATACGCCTGACTGATAAACTTCATACTTGGTCAGAGGAACCACTGGCCCAAGGCTCGGATGTGGTGTAAACAAAGTGAACCTCTGATGACCCCTATGTGAACTTTGAACCCATTTTGTGACAATCTTTAAAACTACCACTGGCCAAGACTTGATGTGGGATGTACACAGAGTTACCTTTGGATGACCCCTATGTGACCAATAAAACCCAATTTCATTAAATCAAACACCAAAGTGCCTAAAAAAAAACACTGGCCAAAATCTACCAACATCACCAACCTACGCTCCCGTTGACAAACCGTGATGGCAGGCGACCACTGCGTAACTTCCGGGGAACGATGTATTTTTTTTCTAGAAAGATTTCTAAGCATGTAAACAATGATTTTTATTTTTAGTGCAAAGGTGCCATTGAAAAAAAAATTGAGAAATTGTTATGGTCAGTTATCATGAGTTATTGCCAAGGGAAAGAACATGATAACATAAGTGAACAAGTTCTCAAATCTATCCTGAATTTTACCAAAATGTGCCTGTTTTGCAGTATCATTCAATACACAGCAACACACCACACGCACACATGAAATTGAAACTTAATGAAAGTTTGTCAATAATTGAGGATAAGTAGCCGCCAGGCCAAATTCCATAACACTGATCACCTGAATGGGAAACAAGAATTTAAATCATGGCCTTGGGAAGTTGTTGTTCTTGCGTGTTGATTCTGGCAATTTTGATGTTCATTTTGCAAAGATTGGAATGTAGGAGCCGGCAGTCGAGATCAGGCCCCAGGAGTTTATAGCAGACTGATGGTAATCTACATGCAAGGAAATAGAAATGGTCATAATTTGTATGTTGTAAATTAGTTTTTTTCCCAGTTGCATATGTTTGGGTATGTTTTACTAAACTTGTATTTCAAACTCTATATATAAGCATAGGATTAGCAATGACAGTAACTATTACACGTTTACTATGGTATTTTTTCAAATGAACACCAAAAGTCCAATTTTGATTTTGCGTGATTACAAATGGAGACAGACAGGTAGCCGCCGGCCATTCCAAGGGGAAAGTCCGTGGTCAGTGATAAAAATGTCCCCATCACAGTGCAAATGTTTCTGGTCGGTACAAATACTGATTGAAGGCAAAAATGTCCTGATTGCAGGCCAAAATGTCTTGATTGTCTTGATTTCAGTGTACAACGCATCACCCAGGAAAAAAAGGTGGTTCTTGATCTTATTCAGACATACTTCGTCCAGCAATTTAGGAATTATTCATGATTGTAGTATATTTTACATATACGTCTGCAATGCTTTTCAGTTATTGATTCTAAAGTGCGCCTGCACTGTATTGAATTGCCAGTAGTGCTTCCATAGAGGACTTTTTTGCAATGCACTATGGACTGGTGTGGCATTTTCGTTGCTAGTGCATATTGAATTGTGAGAATTAAGTGAAATTTTGTGTTCCGACCAGGTAGCATCAGTATACCATTTCATCTGTTGTGGAGGCAGCTAAATTGGTGAGTTTTGCCCACTTGAACATTGATCCTTCTTGTATTGGGCAGTGTTAGTAGGGCAAGCAATATCCAATAGCGAAAAACATAACTGATTGCGTGAAAAATTGAGGATACATTCCTCCGAAATTCCTTGTATTTGTCTTAAAGGAAGTTCAAGTTGTAATAGTGGAAATTGAGAACAACTCAATGTTTGTGGTAGATGAAATCTTAGGCAGTGACATAAGTCATGGGAAATGAACTGCGCTTACCAAGATGATTCATAGCTGGTCTTTTAAAATCTATGTATATTGCAATGGAAGTGTGAATGAGGACCTAGGCAGAAGGCCTGCAGACACTGAGGAAATCTGCATTTGGTATGGCTCACTGATAAGGTTTAATCCCATTGGCAAAAGTGTGCAAACCCTAAGGCTAAATCATAGCCTGACTTTTAAAGTTAAAGAACCAAAGACGTACAGCTAAAGCAGTGATCTGTCAGTATTTTCCTTAAGAGCACCTACAATATAATTTTTCTTAAATGTACATAATAATTTCACAGCCAGATTCTGAATTGATTAGTCTACAAGTTTAAACCTTATCAGAGTTGTCAATTTACCATAGACAGTTGTAAATCCAAAGTTTTAAATCCGTTTTGGTCCCCGTAAAACGGGGGTGGCCGGATTCACCTTACACTGTAGCATGCCCTTACTCCCTCCCTCACTTCACTCACCCGATTAATGCAATCCACTGTCCTCAACCCAACCCTCCTAACTCTCCTCCTCCACTTGCCTTCTTTCTTCCACGTTCTCGGGATGTCCCCTCCTCAACCCCCACCACCAAACTCAAAAACCCTTCTTAACACATGCTCGTCATCCTTCCTTAGCACATGCCCATTCCAAAGAACACTATTCGCCTTCGCCAACTGGTCCGCTTCTTTCATTCGACAGAAACATTCTATATGGTTGATGGCAAAACACTCTATTAGCCAGTATGGTCCTGGTTTTTAGTCTCTATGCAATAGAATTGTGAAGTTAACACACTCTCTGGTCATGACTCACCACACCTAAGACTCCCCCAAAATCATTGTCTACCGGACCCTTTCATTAAATCTGCCCTGGTCCAATAGCAAAATTTTGTAGGATCTTTGTACTCACAGACCAGGCATAAAACTAGTAACATAATCGCTGTAAGCAGGAAATACCCACACCCTCAACTAGTATGCTATGGTACAAATAGAAACAGTTAACTCAATGGAAGGGCTGGAAAAAATGTAATTTCCCGGGAAGCCGAGTGATTTCCCGCCGGACAGCTCCAAACATAAATGAAATTCTTTACCTCCAAATGATTCCTAAGGGTCGGGGGGATCGGCGCTTAGAAAACCAGCTTTTGACGCGCGATTTTTCAGCAATTCCGCGTTTCTATCGAACTGATAAATTGTATTTTCAGCACCAAAAAAAATGCCGAAAATTTACCGAATCTACGTTAATTACTACCTAAAACTACAGGGTCCGAAAGACACCATATAATCCAAGTTACTGAAGTGTAAATCAATCAATCAATCATGTCGATAAAAAAAAGGTCGCCTTAACTAATTCCCTCTCAAACCCTCTTAAAATGATGCGTAAAGAATACAAATATTCCCCAAGCTTGTCAATTATATTGCATGGCCCGACACTGTCTCGCCAATCTTATATAGCGCTTTTGTGGTCTTTCCTGAGGGTTCATTTATTTATATTGTTAGATGGCCTCCATTTTTCTGATTAAACTTTAAAAATATTCTTTTCTCAATTTTATTTGAGAAAGATTTCTCACGGGAAAAAATACTTTGTTTACTATAAAAGCGAGAAAGGGGGAATATCCCTAGTTGTTTTGCCAAGTGCACCTGTTTAGATTGCACAATAGGGGAAGTGGGGAATTCCCAAGGATGCTAAACTAGAAACTTGTTTTGTTGTGAGATCAAAAACATTGTAAGATCTGGGAATTTCCCCCATAGCGTTATATACATGAAGTGATGTAAGTTGGGTGATGAATTCTGATTGGTCAGCTAGTGTACGGATGGTATGCATGAGGTGAATGTAATGATTATTGTTTAGAAAGGGAATCTATCTGTGAGTAGTTAAATACATCACTGGAAGGACTCTCTGCCAGCATCCACTAGTAACAAGTACTAGAAGTCTGATAGTTTTAATATGCAATGAAGAGCAGACCTGTACTTGGGCCAGGATTTATTATATGTACAATTCCATGTGAGCAGAGTGCTGTAAGTATTCTACTGTAGTCTTGAAGCCAAAGTGCTGGGAATCAAATAAGATTCCAAATTGGGGACAGTAGAAATCGTGGTGATTATTCTTGACTGATATACTGTGGATTATGTCGTCGAGGACTTAATTTTTCACTTGTCGTATTGAAATGCTGGACAAAAGTTATCGTCAGGATGAGAAGATTCCCATGGAATATATACCTGAAGAGTTAAATTATGGGAACTTTGCATACTGTCAGTTGAGTCTTCGCATGTTTCCCTTATGAGGATATCATCGTTGAACTGCCAAACGCCTTAAAACATAGGTACTAGACTCTTAAAGTATAATAATCTTAAATTGTGTAATTAATGTAATTGTTTTGGACATACCAAATTCTTGAACCAAATCAAGTAAAGATTCATTAAACTGGTTTATGATATAAAATTTAGATCACTTGTGCACAAGGCTTATTTATTGTGTTTGAAAGGTATTTCCGGACATAGGCGTCAACGAGACGTCATAACAGACTTGGGGGCTCGTCCTTGGGGAATTGAATTGAGATAAATTTGAGCCTTATTGTTCGAATTTAACACTAAAAAGTGGTATAATATGGTAAACATTGTGCACATTTGGCCTACAAAATTTGTGGGTATACAGTACTACCATTGTAGTTTGGTTCAAGTTAGTTTATTGTGTTGTAGAGTACAATCACAATGGAGTTGATCCAGAAGGTTCATAGGGCCAATAACGTGGGAGAAGTTTGATGAGCTGAGAAAGCCTGAGTTAATGGAAAACTAGCCAAGCATTTAGGAATTGAGGCAAAACATGCTATGAGAAAGAAGAATCAAGCAATAATTGATTGAAAGTTTGCCGGAAAGATGTTTGGATAGTTTTTATATGTTGGATAGGATGAAGAAATTATGGAACAGGGAAAAGTGATGCATTCAAGTAAAAGTAACTGAAATACAAAAGGAATTAGAAATAGAATTGAAAAAGTTGGAAATGGAACAGAAAGAAAAAGAAATGCAAATACAAAAAGAGATCCACAAAGAGATGGAATTGCAATTGAAAAGGAAAGGAATGGAAAAAGAAAAATTGCAAATGAGATGAAACCAAAGAGCTAAGCTCAGTTAGACTTAGAAAAATTGAAACAAACAGGCTAGCTCATAGACTCTTCCAAGCACTCTGTTTTGATGAGGCGAAAAAATTCGCCTGTTCCAAAAATTTAGAACAAGAGTAGAAAAATACTTACACTTTGAGAACAATTGCCAATAGCGGAATGGCCCAGAGTCTTGGACCTTGTTGAGCTACAGTCAGTGTTCCTTGGTAAAGCCCGAGAAAAAAATATTCGGCCATGTCATTAGAGTGATTAGACAGATGTAGTGACTTATGAAAGCTTAAGCAGGCAGTGCTCAAGCATATGAATTGGTGCCAGAGGCAAATAGACAAAAAATTCAGTCTTGTCAGAAAAGGATGACAGACCCCTGTTGAATTTGCCCGTTGTAAAGGAACAAAGGTTTGATCGCTGGCTTCTCTCCAAAGAAGTCGGGCAAAATTTTGAGTCAAACTAGGGAGTTGAGGTTAGTTGAAGAGTTCAACAGTGTCTACATCCAGTTATCAAAACACATATGCGATGAAAAAACAAAATTGACAGTTTGCGTGAAGCACCCGTAAAGGCCGACGATTAAGCATTGACACACAAATTAAGAAATACTAGTAGGCCTAGCAAGCATTGACAGGTACAACAAGTAAACAAATAAGTCGGGTCTAACAAAGCGTCTTCATGGTAGCATCAGGAGGGGAAATCCCAGCAGGTTCCCATTGAAAAGGGGAGATAAAGAAAGTAATGGTGCTAATCAGAAAACATGGATGGGACCCAAATCACAAGTTCACATGCAATCACTGCTAAGAAACCAAGGGACCTACAAGGGGGTCACGGTGTTGGGAGATACATGGCTATCCACACAAAAAGGAGGGAGCAAAAGTGAGTCCAAAACAATAGGTTGTGCAGTTACTTTGAGGTCAAAAAGTTCATTCTTTGTCAAAAACAGAAATCCAACAAAAGGGAATGACAAAGAAAAAGTAAGGGATGACTTTAGCCTTTTGTTTTGGGGGATTGGTGTCCACTTTCAGGTGATAGTTTAGATCCAAAAACCATTAGATCATGCGGGACACGTGCTGCCACACAGTCCCATGTATTGAAAATGCACTTCCATGTGATATTGAGAGTTCCACAGGAAACTACCAATCTTAGCCAAAAGTGTTGGACCACGATGCTCTTGTTGCCCCGATTATTGACGATTTTCTAAAAGAGATATATAGGAAATTATGTCATCTTGGGTTGGGAGGCTTGGAGCCATTTTTATCCATGCACCCCTCCCTACCCCACCAATCAATGTTGGGTTCTTGTAGCGTGGTAAAAACAAAAATTTTTCAGGATTCAACATTGTCCAGGGGGGAGAGGGGGGGCCATTTTGAAGTAGCCTATAAAAAGTGTTCAACACTTTGTGGCTATATTTATACGTACTATTAGAAAGGGATTTCATGCCTACTTAATCCTGTCCATTTCAATTAGGATAAAGATATTGAACGAAAACTGTACACACAATATAGGTACAAATAAGTTGTTTCAATCTGAGTATCAAATTACACTTTCCCCTGGCCTTACTTTAGGGAATGGGCATTGTAATCAGCATAGCCATACTTATTGCGTTTTTAAGCTACATTATGAGTTAACAGCAAGTGTGTGCAATATGCCAGTGTGCTTTCGGCGGGACAAAGTTCTTATTTTGTGTTTAACAATTTAATAGTTTTCCTAAAAAATAGTCACAACAAAAAATTTTAGAAGCTACGTTACCTAGAAAAAAGACGGATTTTAAACATGTTAAATATGTTTCATATAGGTACGCGCTTATTTGATTACATAGGTTAAATTTTAAAATTCAATGAAAAAAACGACATTGAAAAAGAAAGGACTTGATTTCGAACCTCGAACCTACAGCTTGCAAGCGAGATCTTTGCCTCTAGCAAATCGCTCCTTACATACTGATCATTCGTTTTACACCTACAAAATAGTTTAAATCAGTAATGAATCGACGAACGGTAAACAAAATCCGCACACGTAAATCAATGATGCCACGATACACCATATTAACAATAGCGACTGACAGGAGTCATGCTCTTTTTCATATGGTTTGCCGTGGTGTAGCGTTTGAGTTTTAAATTAAAAAACAATCTTCAGGATAATTTATTTTTGAAATAGATTTTTTACTTTTCCCAACGTGGATTATCGATGTTCATGGACAAGGGTGAAAATTATCGGAATCGGTTGATAAAGGTCACTTCACGTGTAAAATGGGTTGATACATCGTTCAGTAAAACGGTAGAGACATATACCCAATTTATTTGGCGTGTTTATAGATGCCTTAATTCATCATCATCATCTCATGTCGTCGTCGTAGTCGTCGTCATCTCATGTATCATCATCATCAGCGAATGTAAAGAGCGAATGGCTTCAGAGGCAAAGATCTCGCCTTATAGCGGGGAGTTTCGCGGTTCGAAAAGCATGTTCTGCAATTTGGAATTCGGTTATTTTCATTTAAAATGTAAAGTTTACCCTATGATCATTATTTACAAGCGCGTAACCATAATGAAAACGTATTGAAACATGTTTCAAAATTGTCATTTCTTCTCGTTAACGTGGCTTCTAAAATTGTATTTATTGTAAATATTTACAATTATGATATAAATATTAAATTGTTAAACACAAAATAAGGGACACCTTGTCCGCGGAAAGCACACTGTCTCGTCGTCGTCATCATCATCGTCGTCGTCGTCATCACTTCATCATCGTGATCATCATTGGGATAACATCATATCATCATCATCATCAGGATAATCATATCATCATCATATCTCCACATGAAATTCCACTACTGTTTAATTCATGAATATATTCATTATACCAATGCAGAAGGTGCGTCATGAAGTTTGGCAGTTTTCTTGCTTTATTGAGTAATCACGTGTAATATAATTGCTCCTGTAAAATCGTGGAAGTTTATTGATTATGCTTTTCTATTTATATTTTCAATGTAGTTTAAATCCATTAAATTCAGAGCCGTTTCCTGTCTATATGGGACGACTTTGAGCCCAATATGCTACGAGTCCATTGTAATTGACCACTCCTAAGTTGACCGCTGATTTCAATTTCCTTGCAAATGATAAGCCCAGAGTTTATTGTATGTGCCCACCTGAAATTTTGTGGTAATAGCTGTAATAATAGAGTTATGAGGACAAAATGTAAAATTAGATGATTTTTTTTTCACTTTGAAGACACAATCTTAGCACAACATGTGGGTGGAACACGACTGCCCTCTTTTTGCGCCGATTATTTGCCGTATTTCTCTTTAAAGAGATATATAAGGAAAAATCTGTAAAACTTGGGTTGGGAGGCTTGGACATTTTCTATCCATGCAACCCTCCCTATCCCCACCAATCAATGTTGGGTTCTTGTAGCGTGGTAAAAACAAAAATTTCAGGATTCAAATTGTCCAGGGGGGAGAGGGGGGCATTTTGAAGTAGGCCTATAAAAGTGTTCAAACACTTTTGCCTAAGATTGTAGTGCTTGAGTCAGGGGATAGGTATGGAATTGTATTAGTGTCCCTCTTCACAAATGAATTTTGAAATCAGACTTGGGTTCATGAAAACTCTCACAATTGGGTTAGACCAGAACTCCCAGTTAAAGGGTAGCCTGTTGTTGAGGGAAATGATTTGGCAGGGGGGAAAGTACTCCCCAGATCCCATAGGTTACCAGGTGCCCTGGACAGTGGATAAATTTGATGATGAAATAGACATTTTCCCAGATCGGCAGTAACTAGGTCAATGACCAGAAAAGCCTCACGGAAAAAAGTGAGCAGGTGATGAGTCAAAATACTCACACATATAGGAAGAGTTTTGAAGGATGACTTGGGGGGTCCCAAATTTAGAGGAGACTTTTCTCTCAAAATTAGAGGAATTTGGAGGTCATCTTCACTCTTAGGGGCAGACTAAATTCCCTAGTAGTGAAACAAGCACTGAGCACAAACAAAGTGACAACTGGTAAAACAATGAAAATCAAGCTGCGAGCATGAAGAGTTAGGGACTGTTAAGGAGACCCTTTTAAGCCATGACAAGCTGGTAAATGAGCAGAACAACGACCAGCCATTAGGAAATTAGGTGAGAGGGCATGTCGAAACAGGAAGCCGAGCAAATTCCTGTTGTTTCTGCCCAACAAAATGGTGTCCTCATGAGAAAAATGGCGGCACCCGCGCACTTTGTAGATGAAGAAGATTTGACGGTGGAACAAATTGTAGTGCCAAAGGTAACCAATAGGGATGTAGGCATAGCCCACGATAGTCCCATGGCAGGAACTTAGGTGTGAGAAACACACATGAAGAATTAGGAGTCATTTTTGGTGGCCTACGCTCAGAAAAAGATGTGTTGCGTATGTAAGACTGTCAACATGTCATGGTGGCAAGCCCAATCAGAAAAATTCCTACTGCTCCCTTGCACCAAATACAGCATTTGATGAGCCATGTAGTAGGGTAGTGTTAATAGATTTCGTAGGACCACTTCCAAGACCAAGTCAGGAAATCAGAATTTACTGACCATCATGTGTCCTTCCACAAGATCCCTGAGGCTATACCCTGAGAAAGATTAGGCACAGAGTATAGTGAAAGCTTAACTAAGTTTTTCCCCTAGTAGGCCCTTCCACAAATCAATTCAGTGGATCAATGATCAAATTTCATGTCAGGTTTGTTCCAACAAGTCATGGACCCGTGGGAATTTCCCAATACAGTCTTCAGCATACCACCCGAATCCCAGGGGGGCCCATAGAAGGTACCACCAAACATTGAAAACAATGATAAACACCATTGTTGGAATTTGAGAGGAGTGGGATGAGGGCGTTCATCTCCTGTTATTGCTACCAGGGAGGCTGTAAAAGAGTCATTAGGATTTAGTCCATTTGAGTTGGTGTTTGGTCACAACGTTCGGGGACCATTGAAAGTACTGAAAGACAAGTGGTTGTGTGAAATCCTGATGTGAATTGGTTAGACTAGTGTATCAATCAGACACAGGATCAAAGAAGCACTGAAATTGTCAAACAAAATCTTCAAACAGAGGTCAGGCAAAAATGAAAACATGGAGACAAAGATGCCAGGAATAGAGTATTCAAGCCAGGTGACAGAGTTTTGGCACTTTTTCCAATACAAGCGCATCCTGTGACAAGCAGTATCTGGACCATATGAGATTGAGAACAAAGTGGGTGACCTTAACTATGTGATCAAAACACCAGGTCGACGTAAAAGTCGACAATTATGTAACATAAATTGCTCAGAGAGTATAAAGAAAGAGATGATGACATAAAGCCTGCATGTGTATGTATCTAGAGTTGAGTGTTTACAAATGGTGCACATCACAGAGTTAGAATTTGAACAAAAACAGCACGGTAAACACAGAAAATGAGTATGTGTCAAAATTTGCAAAATTCTGACATACTTGCCAATTTAGACAGAAATTAGGTCACCTCACAAGTCAACCAAGTGAATGAAAGAGTTAATTCAGGAGTGGGAAAACAGATTTCCTGATGTCCTAGTGGCGACACATGTCATAAACCTTGACATTGATGTAGGTGAATCCGAGCCTGTAAAGCAAATCCTTATAGGGTGAATCAAATCAAGTTGCAACATAAGGAATGAGTGAAATACATGTTAGACAATGGAAATAGTAGAGCAAAGCAATAGTGAATGGATTTCCCCTTTATTCTGGTTCCCAAACATGATGGTTCATTCCGTTTGTCACAGATTTTCGAAAAGTCAACCGTTGTTCCAAAACGGACTCATATCCGATCCCACGGATTGATGATTGCATAGATAGAGTTGGAACAAGCCAAATTTGTTCGCAATTTGATGTTGTGAAGGGGTATTGGCAGGTCCCCTCCATGACCGTGCAAAGAAATTTAAGCCTTTTGTATGCCCGATGGCCTATTCCAATACAAAAGAATGCGCGTTTGGTCTCAAAAATTCTGCTGAAACATTTCAGAGATTAGTGAAAGAGTAGTTGCAGACATAGAAAATGTGAAGCCTATGTCGATGATCCCGTGTGTACAGTGAAACATGGGAAGAACACATGAGACAGTCCATCAATTTTTGAGGAAATTATTCAGGCAGGTTTCCCTGGGAATCTGGTGAAAAGTGGGAATTTTGCCATGCAAATGTCACATACTTAGGCATGTTGTAGGACAAGGGCAAATAGGCCCAACACTGCAAACGTTGAAGAGAAAATTCCCCACACCACAGAGTATAAAAGAGATCTCATGAGAGTCTTAGGGATGGTGAGTATTACCAGAAAATATGTCCAAATTCTCAGAAATTGCGTGTCGACTGACCAACACGAAGAAAACGCCAAATTTGTCTGGTCAGAGCAATTGCCAAAAAGCGTTGAGAAAATCAATCTATTTGATGATGCGCGTTTTGATTGCGCCAGACTTTCAGAAAACAATTTCAAGTGGCAGTTACTGCAGTGATGAGGCTGTGGTGGAGTTCTCATGCAGCAGATGAAAATGTGTAGATCATGCTGTATGTTATTACTCTAAGAAGTTGACAAACATCAGAAAAACTACTCAACTTGAGAAGAATGTCTATGCATTGCTGTGTCATTGGCAAAATTTTGAAGTGTACTAAGACAACAGTACACCAGTTCTAGTGTACACACGGATCACAATCGTTGCTTTCATCCACAAGAGAAAAACAGAAATTCAGAGCTTTCGGTGGGAGTTTAAAGCTACAAGAATACAATCTGACATAAGACATATCAAAGGATTCGAAAAGATAATGTCTTGGCAGATGCCTTGTCCAGAGCTACCTAAATTGTGTTCAGAAATTGAATTACGACTTTATGTAATATAGACGAAGGCAGCAATGCAAGAACAGTCTAATAAAAAAGTGAAAATTTGGCACTGTGTAAACGGTTGTAAAATAACCACAAAAATGGTTTAAAGGTATAAAGCAGTTTTGGAAAATTTTCATTTCATTCAATTTCTCTTTTTAAGGGGGAGGATGTATATGGCCTCCATTTTTTCTGATTAACTTTAAAAATATTATGTTCTCAATTTTATTTGAGAAGAGATTTCTCACGGAAAAATTACTTTGTTTACTATAAAAGGAGAAGGGAATACCCCTAGTTGTTGTGCTAAGTGCACATGTTTAGATTGCAAAATAGGGGCAGTGGAGAATTCCCCAAGGATGCAAACTTAGAAAATTGTTTATGTTTTGAGATCAAACATTGTAGATCAGGGAATTTCCCCGTAGAGTTATATATATGAAGTGATGTAATTCGGGTGATGAATTATGATTGGTCAGCTAGTGTAAGGTTATGTGTATGCAGAGGATGATGTAATGTTTGTAGAAAAGGGGAATCTATCTGTGAGTAGTTAAATACGATCATGGAAGGACTCTCTGCCAGCATCCACTAGTAAACAAGTAGCCTAGACGTTTAGCTAGTTTACTCTGCAAGGAGAGCAGACTGTACTTGGGCCAGGATTTATTATATTTACATTCAGGAGCAGAGTGCCTGTAATTATTCTACTGTCGTCCTTTGAAGCCAAAAGTGCTGCGAATCAAAATAAGGATCCAAATTGTGGACAGATAGAAATGTGTGATTATCTTGGACTGATATACGGATTATGTCGTCGAGGGAATTAATTTAACCTTGGCGTTGGAATGCTGGACAAAAGTTATCTTAGGACTGAGAAGATTCCCATGGAATAGACTACCTGAAGAGTTAAATTATGGAAACTTGCATCTGTCATTTTGGAGTCTTCGCTGGATAGGACATATCATCGGTAACTGCAACGCCTTAAACATAGGATACTAGAACTCTTTAAGTATAATAATCTTCAATGGTATAATTATATGTAATTGTTTTGGACATACCAAATTCTGAACCAAATCAAGTAAAGATCATTAAAAATGTTTATGATATAAAATTAGATCACTGGCACAAGGCTCATTTATTTTGTGTTTGAAAGGTATTTTGACCTTAGGCGTCCACGAGACGTCATAACAATAATAAGCAATACCTCGCCCCCATGTATTAAAGGATCAAACCAACCAACTAAGTGAACATAGCTTCCATTCAGATGTTAATTGCCAAGTAACAAAAAATAAACCACGGTAATTAAGTAGAATATTTTAAAAAATCATTTCAGAAATGACTAACATAGATTTGAAATCTAAATAAAATCATCATTGTTTTTATTGCTAAAATAATCATTTTAGCTTGTAAAATGTTACAAAGGGCCCGACGGCGAACCCCGACGGATGGGCCACACCGAGTAAATTTGACAAAAAACAAATGCTTTAGAACTCAGTTTAGAACTTAACCGTACTGGAAAGTTGGATCAGAAATTACACGTGGATGATGTGATTCCCCTGGTCATGAGCTGGAAGTCATGAAAAGATACAGTATAGTTGAAAGATTAGACTGGCTGGGGGAATTTCCCGGACCGTTTTAATCACCAGTTGTTTTTCCGCGTACAGCAATTCAGACCAGCCGGCTGGCTGTATCTTGTACCTGTACGGAGCTCAGCCGGCCGCTGGATAACTACAAGAAATTAGAACCCGATGCGACATTTCGGTAATTCCATTATTTTATATTATTTATTTCGACCTTAATTTGGATACAAACGACTCTACAGTACCATGTCTTCACTTTTTATTATCCTTTTCTTTTTATTTTCTTCCTTGTCTCATTTTCTTTTTCTTTCTCCCTCCTCATTTCCGCGAGGATGCAAGATATCCCGGGAAGGAGCTTCCAAATTCCCCCCCACTTTTTCCTCCGCATGCTCATTATTCCAGAATATGGCACTCTGCAAAATGGCATTTTTATGTACGAAAACAAGGCTTTTGAATAATAACTACATAATCATCCCTTGGGCACTTTGATTTTTTTAAATGGTGGCCTAAAACTATGGCCTTTATTATTCAATTCCAAGGAAATAATGCTGTTTTCATCAGACAAGATGCTTGAATGTTTGCCAAAGCATATCTTTCACTTTGTTACTCTGAGAAATACACTAAATCCCTTTTAGAACAGTATTCATAAGATTATCAAAAATCGGTCACTGATCTCAACTGGAAGTCAAAGAATAGACTTAACAATTGTATTTGCATAATAAACATACCTGATCTGGCCAAATAGTTGTACTGTGTGCAAATGGCTAAATTACTACAACAGTCATACTGTGCAAAGCTTTCATAGTCCTGTGTTTTAGTAAACAAATTATGACCATGATACAATTATTTTTTTGTGATGCCTTAGTTAGATTTGGTAGCCACATTTATGTTGTCAGCCTGGCCTGTTTTGCATTCATTTATTTACTTCATAGACTTGATTACAGTAGAATTGTTGCTATCAACAAATTAAAGATTAATTTAAAAAAATGGAAGTGAGTAACTGTGATATTATTGAGGTTAGGTTGTTGATGATACAAAATTTGTTAGCAAAAAAAGTTTTATAACTTGGGAAGTTGCAGTCAGTAAGACGCGTGGTTGATTGAATTTTGTCTTTGACACTTAAAAAGTCTCACAAAGCGGTCAAAACATTTTGGGAAAGAAGAAAACATGACTTATAACCGCAGATGGCTGTTACTTTAATATAAGTTGGCATTTATAGGAAATGAATAATTCTGAAATCAGTTTAGCTTTGAAAAGTAACAAAACAAATTGGTGACAAAATTGGTATTGTTGTCAGGTTACAAGATTTTTTCTTGAATTTACAGATGTGCTTGTTTTGAGGGGGGGAGTAAATGGTCAGAAGAGGGGATTAAGACAGCGACCATCCAAAAGAGCTGTATTGGTATCACCAAGCTTTAACTGTTCACAGATTATCATCAACGCCGACCATTTTGTTATGCCACCGTCACATGACGTCAGACACACATCGGCGCCTATTCTGTCCCTGACTTAGTACAGGGGTGCCTAACACCATGACATGCACAAACTGTATGATGCGTCATTCTGAAGGGACACAAGGAATAAAGAAGGTTTATGACAGGGTACGATCGACTTGGTTTGGAGGACAAAATGAATAAAAACCTGAGTTCAAGAATTTTGAATGAAAGCTGCAAGCAACTTTTCTGGGTGTGAATTTTTGTGTAGAGAAAACTGAATCTGGCATTAGAAATGCACAATTACCTCCCCCTTTGTGCCTGACTACACCCAAATACAAAACATCCATGATATCCAAAAATAGGGAAAAAGAGAAAAAGACGGACAGCATGTAAACGAGGAATAAAATAATTTTACTGAACCTGTCAAAATATAACCACAGTAAACCGAACGTAAGGGGTAATTCTTACATGGATATGTTTTAAATACACTATTAATTAATTTCTGATCCTAAGCAGCTAGTATCTGCTGTATTTAGGTGGATTCGGTATGATAAGATGCGTTGGTACATAAACGACCTATGCTGGAAGGAAAACAATGATTGATAACAAAATTCAAACTCAAAAAAGGAGGATTCCTAGGTCTAAATGAATATGAATTGCTGTAGGGGGAGAGGTATTGGGCATAACAGGTTCATATTTTAAATCCCAGAATACCTGGAATTTTGGAGTTTGAATTTGTATCAAATCGAAATAATTTCACGCCTGCAGAAAATTAAGGGTTTAGGTTAACATTTTGCATAAATTTTCTAAGTAGAAAAGAGCATTCTGTTCAAACTTATACCGAGTTTGCTATTTGAGTCCTGAACAAAATGAAACAAAAAATGAGTATCTCTAAGGTATACCTTTGTGAAATAATGGGAATTTGAAGTCCGAAAATTGGACAAACTCAAATTTTGCGTAAAATTGTGTCACTCCAACATACAATTCAAGAGCTCTAACCAAAAACAGGAGGTGGTTGTAACGGAACAATGCAAACTATTGTATGGAAGATAGGTGAATAAGTTAAACATTAAATTTAAAAAAATAAACAACTGGGCTTATTTTTTGTTGTAGATATGGTCATTCCAAATAGTACAAGTCAAAATTTTTGTCACCACAAAAGGCAACTGTTGGCTAAAATTGGCCACAAATAGGTGATTATATCTAAAAAAAGTATGTGATTTTTACCATTTTAAGGGCCAAAAATCAAAGAAACTGCATGTAAAATTTACCTAGGAAACATTAATTGATCATATTTTTAGTTGTTTTCAATCCAAATAATTTCTTCACACCCGTGTCCGCCAAACAGACGTAAAGATACTTGAATGTGTCGTTATATAATCTA
Organism: Ophioderma brevispina; assembly: GCA_023653785.1. NCBI lineage: Eukaryota > Metazoa > Echinodermata > Ophiuroidea > Amphilepidida > Ophiodermatidae > Ophioderma > Ophioderma brevispina. The sequence continues at coordinate 20,054 of JAMKCH010064475.1, forward strand.
GCTCGAATTATGAAAGTTAGCGACGCGGGCGGGGGCGCATACATTGAACCGACTTCAGCGTGTGCGCATAGGGTAAAGCACACGCGCACTCACTGAAAGGCGGGGTAGGTACTGGTGTACGTGCGCTTCGCACTTCAGACGAGACAAAGAATAGTCAGTTAGTGTAAGAGAAAATGCCTGTATCAAAGGGTCCCATAAGCCATGTGTCGGTAATGTCTGTCTCTTTTTTAAAAGAACAAAATTGTGAATTCTCGTACATCATGGCCAAATTGGATGTGAATAGTATACACATGCATTACTAAGGCTAAAAGTTCAGATAATGTAAATTCAAAAACTTTTTAGGTAAGTAGGGGGGCAAGAGTCGGGTCATGAAATGTCCTCTAGAGTAAGCTACAGCATTCATTAGATTCTTAAAATATGTTCTAGAATGCAGATATTGTTTGAGAACATAAAGTTAACCAATTTTCACTTACTTAAAAAGTCAAGCCAAATCTTGTGTGGCCTTAGTAAACAATAAAAGTACTTTTGGGGTCAGGAAATTGCCCAGAATGGGACAACATTGTCAAATAAATTCAGTATTTGTTTCAATTGTGGGGGAAACCGGGCAATGGAACCTAGCCAAAGGTATGACGACCTCTCACATGTTGTCAAAATCAATTGACTACTAATCAAGATTAAAGTACTCTACATGGATAAGCGGTTTATATTTCAATCCATAGTGTATCAAAGGAAACAAAGGTATCAAATCGGATCTCAAATTAATTTTTATCGGAAAAACACAAGAACAGGTATCCTTTTTGGCAGTAGCATTTTCAGTAAGTTAAAACATGGGTATCAGGATCATTTCAAAATGTGGAATTTCCACATGGAGCCAGAGTTGATGAATGAATCCGGACGTACCATAGGGTGGGCACTGAAAAGCAAACTGTTAATGAAAAATGTAAATAAAGCTAGATGAAATAGTGTGGGGGTACTTACTAACAGCTCATTGGTGAATTCAGATTTCTTTTATTTGGTATTGATGGTGAGTTGTTCTTTGGGTTGATTGTGGGGCCAGAGAAGGTCAGAGTGCTGTAACCTCTAATACGGCATTTACACTGGGCAAAAAAGTCGTCCGTCATCGAATTCACTTAGGTCGTAATCGAATTCGTTTCTATGATAAGTGTAAACAGTCGTAATTAGGACGCAATTCAAAAGTATAATTTCAATGATTACTTTATCATCATTCATTTAGGTTGACTTCGAATAAGTTGGAATTGATACAGCTTTTGGTGAGTGGTAAACGAAAGTCGTTATCGATTTCAAGTTTACACCCGACGCCTGACCTCGAGCCGTACACTTCCAGCCATACCAACAAACATGTAATTCGTTTTGTTACTGAATGCTAATCAAATCATGTAGTGTAAACCACTACAACACAAAATTAATTTATGCTAATCCTTATTTAAATTGAAAAAAACAGTGATTTGATAACAGTTTGTGGCCCAGTGTAAACACCATATAGCTCTAGAGAATGACCGCTGTCTTCCTTCAAATGTGTGGCAAGGTATAGGAGGCCTTATTGGAATTTGATTTAATAATTTTGATAGAGAACATAGACCGGGGCATAGCCAGGATTGTAATTTACGTAGCTGAGACTGTCCTTGTGCCCTAACTTTGTCCAAATTAGGCGGATTTTGCACTATTTTGGTCAATTTGACAGGGATGCTAACGCCCCCTGAGCCCCCTCCCTGGTACGTCCACGTAGAAATAGCACTATGGCACTATTGCAGTCACTCAAAGCAATAATAAATCAAATTTGAAACTGGCAGAACCACAGAATACCATAAGTGCATGAAGACATAATGTGTGATGGTGGTATTCTTTTCTTGATTCAGATGCCTCTACCCTACCAAAAGTATGAAAACCAATTAAGTATTGACTTTTTAGAGATACCGATTGTACAGTTAGAAATGAATGTAGTTGGCTGATGTTAAGTAAGAAACAATGGCAATATATGAGACCATAATTATGACTAAAACAGGGTGTTTTTCAAACTAATCCCGTAATGCATTGCAATGTTCTATACTGTACTGTCCTGAATAAATGAAACTACTATGATAACAGTGGAACACCAACTCCCTTTTTTTGGGGGGGAGCAAAGCCTCAATATTTGAGATTTTTACCAATTTTGTTCCATAATCACTGATTTTTGCCAAAATTTTGTGATTTTTTTAGCCTAACTTACTGATTTTTGGTGCAAAAATTTGTTAATTTTTCTTCTGGCGAATTCTTCCAATACAATTCTGCACTGGTTTTATTGAGTATCGGTACCTCGTGATGCATCATGGTGTATGTTTCATCGTCCTTGTTAAGTATTAAAGCCACTTCTCAAGGATTACAATGTCGTGGCATCTTTTTTTTTTACCATTTGGGACAGAACTTTTATTTTTTCATTAGGTAGGGAGTATTGCTCAATATGTCTCTTTAGGTTAGTGGTCTTTCTTTTTTTTTAGTGCAAGATTGTTGCCATGTTATATTTGTACATTAAAATAGTTCATTTATTGGGCAAGTTGATGAAGTTTGTTGAAAAATTATATACAAGTTTAGATCTTGCTTTCTAAAAAAAGAGTAAATTGGATGCACCTGCATTGGTAATTATACCCCACTCAAGAGTAAAATTTCAGCTATTTTATGAGGTTAATAGGTATCAGTGCATTTCAAATGACTTTCGTATGTTTGAATGTTATAACTTTTATGCTAGAAACCAATGTGTTATGTACAAGAGTTCTTTGCACATGGAGAAATATTTCTGACTGAATACTTAAGCCATTTGTTCTAGTGTGTAAGCCCATCCAAGTAAAATAGGTCATCAAAAACACTCTCACCAACATGTATGGTCATCATTATCTTTAATTATCCCTGAAGGAAATGAAGAAGGCACAGAGATCTTTAGTCATGTCCAACATGGAGGCTGAATCTCTGGAGTTTTTCAAACTCTGGTATGTCGATGGGTTTTTTTACCATGTGGACGCATTTGGGGTGTAAACCCAGAGTGTTTATCGATGTCTAGCGTGGTTTATCCCCTA